>JAECUM010070246.1:0-20915 GCA_016617855.1 Megalonaias nervosa | reverse complement strand
ACCTTCTTAATCAGCAAGTGTGAATTTCACTCATGTCAAATATAATTGCTTTTAGACTCCCAGCTAACTGTCCAGTTATAATGCCCCTATTTCAGTTCCCTGTGTTTGAAAGCAAGCTTTAAATATGGTATTTCTATATTGCATTGGGCATAATAGATTATAGGTCTATATTTTGCACCGAAATAAGATTGGCTGGCAGTTGCTGTGACATATTTGATTGACAGACACTCCAGATATTTTGTCTGAATGGTTTTGTGACTTTTGACAAGAATACTTAACGTTTTATCTTGAAGACACGGATTATGTAACATAGTCAATAATTCCAAGAGGAAGAAATGGTAAGAATTCTATATTATTTGTATTCAGTATTTTGTAATATCACTTACTCAGTGTATCACATACATACACCTTCTATTGTGAGCTTCAGTTATATATATATATATATATATATATATATATATATATATATATATATATATATATATAATTGTAGAAATGTAATAGCTTTATATCACATTAATCTTTTGCTTTTTACAGTATTAATTCAGTTTAAGTTCAATAACAGTTCAATAACAATGAGTTAAGTGCAATAACAGTGCTGTCTCCAAAATCCACAAATTAATAAACCCAGAGTTCATGTCGCTGTAATTCTCATGTTGGTCATTTATTTGTCTAATTGCAGTAAGAAGTAGTTAAAGCATGATATTGTCTATGTAGGTATATTAGAAGCGTATCATCGTTAGATAGTAGTACTTTATTGCTTAATGTATATTAGAAGTAACATAGATAGAGACTATGGTAATTAGCATATATGTTTGTAAATGAGCATGGAGTTTATAGAAGATTGATAGTATACAGTTTGATCATAACTGACGCCAGCCATGTGTAAATAGCATTCAGGCAACAAGTTGAAGCAATTGATATAATGGTCATATGTGTTTGTAGTTTATATTTCTGTCCATCTCTCGTCTTCTTGATCAGTTATAATTACAGTCTTTTACCTTCCAATATATAAAATCTAGTACCAAAATTCTAACTTTATATTTTAAGCAAATATTTTGTTTGAATTATTGACATCAGATAGTTCAATAATTTCATCCTTCAACAGGCTTCCATCTGTATACCATCAATGGAGTCTCTGTCTTTCAATAAAATCGAAGATGGAACTTTCATAGCCATAGATGATCTTGTAAAATTCCTTAAATCTAACCATTCAATTCATGATATGAAACAAATTGTGAAGAAAGAAAATATTTTACAAGAATTACAGAGACATGATACTAGGTTAATCCAGAGAGAAGGAAAAAAAAATTGGTTTCGTTGTCGCATTTTTTTTTTTTTTTTATATATGTTTCATCACTATGATGACTTCCAGGATTGCAAAGTGGTATATGATGAACTCTTTTAACAACCAACACAGTCTACATCTTCAAACAAATCGAACAAATCAACATGGAACGTTTATCAACAACTAACATCTGTTGAAATGTTAAGTTTGGGTCTGTATGAAGAAAAAATTAAAAAGCTACAACCTGAGGGGCGGAAGATTCCATCTTTAATTATTGATTATAAAACAGTTCCACGACAGCGAAAGAAATAAAATTCAACTGTTTGAGTGGCACTATATTACCTTTTGAAAGAAAGAAGTGTCAGACTATGAAGATGAGCAGGAAAGTAAATGGGAATCTTTGGATCATGTAACGAGTTGGCAGAAACGGGTAAAGAACTCAATCAGTTGTGCTTGAAGGTCTGTCAATGGAATGTTGCTCGGATGTTTGCTGCTGATACAATAAATAGAATTACTATCCATCTGGAAAGTATCCATTGACATGAGAAAATGGAAACCAACACAGAAAATTCTTGTACAGACATACCTGCTCTTCAACTTTAACATATCATATGTTTTCAGTGCACAACCATGTGTGTACATAACACAGGAATACACATTGGTATTGAATTACAGGAACTGCAAATTAATGTTGAACATAAGATGATATCTCTCTGACAGTTCGTGCCTCTTTGAAGAAAAGACACAATGTATATGTGCTTGTTATACTCTTCTTTCCCAAATGTTGCCTTTTGCCTGATGAGCATTTTCTTTCAAGAAGTCATGTGAAATCTGGAAAACTCCGACCCCCATTACATTTCTTTTCATCTTGTCTGGATGCCCATGATCTCCAAGAGGAATGCATAATTTTTTACTCCTTTTGCTTTCAATGTTTTAAAGAGGAGAAACATTGGCTTGCAGACCCCTTAGATGTGAACCACTTTAAAATAATGAGAGAATGGTGCTCGCAAGTTCCTTTAAAATTCCATTGTTTATTAGAACAAACACTACCGAATACAGTCTCAGGTGTCGATCATCCGATGATTTCTACACCTCAAAACTGACCTCTTTATATTGCCATTTTGATTCGTCATTGAAATACTTAATAGAAATTACAGTGGTCTCATACAAGATATCACAGAAGAGCTGTTCATCAACTACTATAGCATCATATCTGGGTTTTTTTCCCCATCACATCAGCTGCCAATATAAACCAAAGTCTGCGAAATGAAGACAGACGTCTCAAGAAAGCAGCAGTTCCAGAACTTAGTCACTATAAAACATACCTGAAACCATATCCACTATACTATGCAAAAGCAAGTGACGTCTCATCTTCTGAACATGGTTTTTCTCAGAGTCTGCCATCTTGTATTTTTCATGGACAATCTTGTCCAGCTCACCATGAAAACAGACCCACACCCTGGTGAAAAGAGAATAAATCAGCTATGCACCCTGCATATCACAGTCAAAGGCATTCCAAAGGATTCAAATGATGTATTAACATGACATCTTCCACAGTGTGAAGAAAAAGAAGATTGTGCATGCAAGAAGTACCACAACTGAAAAAATATCTAGAATGGGTGCTCCTAAAGATGACCTCAGACGAAGAGTGTACTTTTGAACGTTTTCATCAGCAAGCCACATGGGGCCTGAAATACATCTGAACAAGACTTGCGTCATTACAGTCCTTCCTATTCATATGCAGAGGAGCTGAGAAAAAAAAAATTGTGTGAACAGGAGTTATCTGTCGGCCAGCTTGAAGTGAGATGGGGACAAATGTTGAAATAATTCATTAAGAAAACATCCACTGAGAATTAAACATTTCCCTGCATAGTGATATAATGAGGCATTGTGACGAAATTGAAACCATCGCCGTTGCTGCAAGACTAGGAGGAAAAATATGGATACAATTTACTTCTGGCCAGTGTGAAGTCTTCACTTCCATTCTCATTCTTCAATGGAGCTTCCAGTTATGCTGGGTTTTGCTCACGGCTTTTGATAGAACATTACAAATCAAGTCACTTTCACAGACAAATGAAACATGCTCTATTCAGTACCTCCCACAATGGTGGTATTGTCAGCTTTGGATTAGGCAATGCTCGAGAGATTGATCACAGAGACGCAAAGAACTGTATTCAACCGGTGGCCACACTAAGCAATGTAATGATAAAGATGTCCACAGCAGACGAGCAGAGACAAGTGCATACACTAATCCAGTCTTTGAAGATTAAACAAAAGATGAAGAGATAGCATCTAAATATCATAAAGGTACATGGGAAAAAACCCAGTGATAATGACTTAGGCCATATTGTAAGAACATTTGGTCTTATACATCAAAGAAAAGGACTGTCATTAAGTTTTGACCCCATTCTAAGAAATGTTTATCACAAGGAGAATCCAGAGATGCAGCAAGAGATGTTAGAATCAATCACAGAAGAGATAGGAAAATTCATGATTCACAGATATGCAGCAAGAGAGGGTCCATTGAGTATGACAATTAGTGATTGTCCTAACTCTGAATTGATAAATGGACCCAAGCATCTCATTAATAGAATAAAAAGATCAAAAGGGTTAACAGCGCATCAAAAACTACATCATGCAAGAGCATGAAAGAGAAAAGCGAGGAGAAAAGAAAAAGGACAGCGAAGAAGATGACAACGATTGTGGACTTGTGGACTGTCTTCCATTAATACTTGCCAGTCAATCTTTAAGCCAGATGGAACAAAATCATTCACCAAAAAAATCAGCTAGTATGAAACGAGCTCTTCTCGAGTTCATGAAGAAACCATCTGATAAACGAGTACCCTATGGCACATTTTATAACCTAGGTTATTACAATAGGTGGGTCCACGAGTACCCGGATACCAATTGGGATCTTTACTAAGTTGGGTCGGAGTTTTCCAGATTTATTGTTTATCGTAGCGGTTTACAAGTTTTCTGCCAGTGCTGGTAAAGGCATCACTCACGTTGTTCACAATCCTTGTGATTGAGCCTTAAGTACACATACTTTTACAGTGCCAAGCAGAGGTGTCTTTTCCTAAAAATAATTGACCTTAATCCTATAGCTTGTTTTCCACATAAGAACTCTTTAATTGAGCCGAGACTGTGGTGCAGTGGCAAGTAACAGGGTGTGGTTATTTCATCTTGCCGCACAAATGACATGTTCAGTTGCAATCTTTAATAGATTTTACAAATTAGATGATCAAAGTGTTACTTAACAAAGCTCAGGCTCAGACTTTAAATATGCATCCGCTTATGACAGTGAGGCCACGGAAAGGGAGTCAGATGATATTTATTATGACTACACCACGAAGATTTACTGGAAAACGATGGAGGATTTCAGAACTTTATCAGACAATGAGGATGAATTCTTGGACTTTGTACCAGATGACATTAGATAGCGATATTTATAAGATACTGTGTGAATAAAAAAATGCAGATTAAATTTCAGGTTTGTACACATGTAATGCAATTTCCCATTGTCGGGTACCCGGGTAACTGATCGCTAGAATCGATGGATAACTAATAGAAGTTTTCTGAAATTTTGACAGCGTTACCACTAAGAAAATTTGAAGAAACAAATTGGTACTCTCCTATGCACTTTTCATATCTCTCTCTCTCTCTCTCTCTCTCTCTCTCTCTCTCTCTCTCTCTCTCTCTGCTGATTCCAGGTATCATGGTAAGAATATGCACAGGCGTATCACACGGTTTGATTTGGATTTCAGTATGTGCGAAATTTACTGTTTATGTAAATTTTGACAATTTTTTTAATTTACAAATCATCAATAGGAAAATAAATATCAAGTTCATTAATTGGATTTTTTAAATTTTCAGTTCAGTCTGCAATATCAGTTAAACATATCTGGTACAAAAGTGTTCCAGTATAAGAAAGTCACATGTAAAAATGGTGCACAACAAATGTGTTTTTCATAAGTTCATCTGTTTACCATCTTAGAATTTCTAAAATTATGTGACTTTTTTGCTTTCAAATTGCACATTCATTGAAATTTTTAAAAAATGCAGGTGCATCATTCTTTGAGGCCAACAAATTACAATGTGGGGATGTAACAACATATATATGGACTATTCATAAAACCATTTAAAATGTTCATATGTGGCTGGGGAAAAAAACCCATGAATTAATAAGCCTTTATAGTGTACTGAAATGCATGTAAAATGACACATTATATTGTCACAAACACCTGCATCAATTGCATGTTTGGTCATTATGTGAACTAATAACCAGGTATATACAGTAGTTTACACCAGCCTGGAAGAACTAGTCAGGCTCACAGTCATGGATGGGCTTGGGATGTTGATTGCAGAGGGCCATTCAGCTGGGGTGTCATATTACCATGGATAGAAACTATCCAAAATTTTGGGGCCTGTCCTATGAGTATATATATTTGCATCATCAAGATCATTTTCAAGATTCCAAAACTACATGTCCAAGTTTTTAATGATATATAAACCAATATGTCCTCATATTGTTTTCTTGGATACCTATGTTATGAAAGGCATCTAGATCACCGATGTTAAACAAAGTCCTGACTAACTGATTGAAATGTGTAGTCTTCTGCGGTTATCGATGTTAGTCAGTCAGAGCCAAGATCTCCACATTGACATGCAGAATGTTATGAAAAGGGACGTATTAGGACCTTGAAAATATCACAATGCAAGTTTCAGTACGGTACATATACAAACGCCCATTTATTACGTCCCATTACTTTTTAGTATGGAAGCTTCTTCTAAAAAGTTACCTACAATGCAACACTACAAGAAGCTCCTCGTTGGTTTTGTGGTTGCATAACTACCTTGTATTTTGTAGACAAAGGCTAATAACTACTTTGTACACTGGGTGGATCAAAGTTGCTTTGAACTTTTTGGATCCGAAGCTCAAAATATTTTAGCCAAGACGAGTTTTCTTCCACTAACAAAGGCGTCGTTTCCATTCTAAGTTAAAGTGACATTGCTTCCTTTGCTTAATAATTTGAGGATTATAACCAAAATAGATTTATTCAAAAATTCCTACAAGCAATTGGGAATACTAAACCAGAAGAATGGCCATGTCTTAGAACTCTTTGTCCCAACAGGAATTTCGCTATTCGATGCATATTAATCTGTATGATCACGTGACTGTTTTCCTGGATCATATATAAACAATAAACATTTGAGAACCATTTGACAGTCCCTCTCTTGCTCGTGGCAAAGTTGACGAAGTTACCTTTCCTCAAATTCCTACGTCTTTCACAGTTTCACTTACTAGAAAACGAAATTCTGCCTATGGTATAATATGGAAGCATGGATGTAGGTATAAAATGTGTGGCATGTAATGACTAGACCTGTTAGGCTCCTGTCTCTTGCTAGAAGGCTACTAATCCTCAGTTTGATTGTCAAAAGGGTCAACTACGGCCAGTTTGGTATCCACACCAGCGAGTCTAGATTGGAATATACTCTTGTATCTTTCATTACATTAGTAAAACTTCTATGACTTTAATCATATCATTTATTTTGTTTTTAAGCCAGATATTACCTTCAACTAAGCGATATTTTTCCTAGTTTCATCTGTAGCAAAAATGAATAAATGTTTTAGGTAATTGGGAGTCATACAAGGATTATCATCCAGTGGACGAATATCTCATCAATTATAGAACATCCCACACAATATCATCAACATGCCGTGCGTAGTGACCAAATCCCCGTCGTCCACTTACCGGTACCCGACAATATACCATGAACACGCCATGTGTAGTGACCAATGTCCGGTCATCTACTATCAGACACACCTCATAAAGTATCCAACACGCTGCGTGTACTGACCAAGACCCCGTCGTCTACTATCCAATACTCCGTGCGTTGTAACTAATACCGAGTCACCTACTATCCAAAATTGACAAGAAACTTTGTGTAATGACCAATACCTCATCATCTACTATGCTATATCCAGCATATATTATCCAACACACCGTGTTTAGCGACCAAGACCGTATCATCAACTATCCAACACACCACACTATTGTGTCCGACACGTCGAGGTTATTAATCAATACCCTGTCATTAACTATCCAAAACTACATATCCTATCCACCACGTCGTATATAGTGAACAGTGCCCAGTCATCTACTAGCAAACACTCACACTACGCTATTAAATGTACCATGTTTAGTTACCAATACCCATCATCTACTATGCAACACCACACATAACGTATCAGACAAGCAGTGTTTAGTGACTAACACATCGTCATGTTATAATGACAAATGCAGGTGTTTGCAAACTTTAAACGGTGTTTCATTTAAATGAACTGGAACTAGTAATAAATTCTATAAACAAACATATTGTTCAAAGAGAAATACTGTAGTTTGAGGAAAATGATTTATCAGCATTATCTCTAAATCAGCCTGACGTGTAGTGTTGTGTAATATGCATTATAGATGATTCTTATCAATTTTTTTCCATTCCTAGTGATACTACATTTGATATGAAAATCACAAATCCATATTTTGGAAATGAATTAACATAAAAATTCAACTGAATAATCCAATCGAGCAAAAATTATAATTTAATTATAATGGGCAGTTCTTGCATCAATGATAGTCGCATGCACGTTTGTTTACCTGTTAATCAATTTTGTAAACATTTTTAGAACTTAAACTATACTAAGCCGTTTGCAAGCTTAATCATTGCAGCCTTACTTTCGATCTTTAGCTCTTTGGCTTTCTCAGCTTGGAGGGCCATATAATCTTTAAAAAGGTACTACTCCGATACTGATGTAGAAAGGAATTTATTAAGGTGATTTCCTCTTTGGGTACACATATCTGAGTACACTGTGTCCGATTCTTTATAGCACCCAAAACAAATATTTGATTAAGATAATACCAGTATGATTTTTATTAATTATCACATCATTACTGATGTAGCTGAAGGAACATGTTATGTTTTTTGCACCCTCTCTGTCAGTCTATTCATCCATTTGTCCATGATGCAGTTAGAAAACCCAGAAGTGGCCGAATGTGCACGAATTCTCTTCTTGCGTGCTCACTGGTATTCATTTGGCGATTCAATAATTGGGTCTTAATTTAAAGTCAACGCTAGCTACTTTCTGTAATATCAAAGCAGTTTTACATAAAGTACTCCATGAGTACCTTATGTAATATCAATGTAATTTAACACCAAGATGTCCACACATACATGCTACTATTATTTGTCCCCGTGCCAATCAAAATGTGGGTATTCTGTTCAGTTACCAGGTTTCTTTCATAAAGCTATTTCCTTTTCTGTTAATGTAGAATTTTACTCGTTATCAGAGTACTGTGGCAACGGTGAAAACTCTACCAACGTCGGCAACCTCTAGCGATTGTCAAAAGAGAAGATCATGCTATAGTTTGGCGGTATATACCAGGTAACAAATTCAAAATGACCTATGCTTTTTCCAGAATGTAGTAAGATAGATCTGTTCTTGGACAGGTTTAGGTGTACATTTATTGGCGTCAGAGTGTTACTATAGAGTTGACCAGTCGTCAGATTTTGACGCACGCGGAAGACGTGTCAATCTGAATGTTCGGGAGGGAAGGAATTTTGTGTAACATATGTCTGAAGAATGCTGTTTTGATTCAAAATATTCACCAAGAGGCCTTCAAAAATTCATTTTTGTAGTCTGTACAATTCTTAAGAGGAAATTATTGATCTTTAAATTTTCAACAGTATTTGATGAGCTAGAACAAACAAGTAGACGTGTTGCACAAAAGATGCTTAATGCGCCAAGAACGGACAACCCTGCAAACGCTTAAGCGTCTCTCTGGTGAGTTGTTTGGTAATATTTACTATATTTTTTAACAATTAGGTTTAAAGTTTATAATTTAAGTTATTACACCCATCAGAATATACAAGTCGTTGTGAATATTGTAATTATTTTATATAAATTTACACTGACGCCAGTATTGCTTTTGTAGAAAAGTACATATTTGTAATCATATGTAACACTTTTCAAACCACCTTTAGGACTGCTATAACAAGTTTATTTTGTCATTTAGACCCCGTGCGTAATGTCCGAAGCAATGTAAATAGAGTTGACAAGCTATTCTGGCTTTTCTCCAAGCTAAACATATTTATCTGTTACATGATAAAAATATATTAAATGAATTGTTATTTTAAATGAAATTATGAAACCCCTTAAAACATTTCCAGCGCTTATATGGAATATATCTGACTTGTTTTAGTGGAAGTAAACACTCGTTTAAGATCATCTTTGTTGATTTAAACATATTGCAGTTGGAAGCACGTTTAACTAACAAAATGTTTTAAATGGCTGCTTTTAAAGTAAATAATGTCTCAAAGAACAGAGAGCATACTTGTGCTAATGGATCCAAACGTCAAGTCACTGGAAGTTCGCAAACTGTCTGTACTATGAACATTACAGTGAATTCATTCCTTGTGTTCGTATTTCAGATTATTACGCAATAAATTTATTTGATCAAGGTAATCCGGTTGAGGATTTACGTGGAACGATAAATTGGAATTTAGCAAGACTCGAGATGAATTTATTTGATTTAGCCAGCTCCTCCCCTGACCAGATTTGAGAAACATGTGGTCATTTCATTAATCATGTGGACAATGTGATGATCCTATCAGGAACTTTGTTGCGTCAGCAATACAATACACTAGTGATCATCAAAGCATCAATCAACTGCTATAACACTACAACAATTTTGTGCTTTGTGACACAAACATCAATGTTTTTGTTTACATGAAACGGAATAAAAATTCTTTTTGATTATTCAGTTTGAAAATGAGACACATGTTCAGCTGCTTCATCTTTAACTACAATTTTTAATAACAAAACTCCATCTTATTTTTGCTTTATGCAGCTAATCATTAAAAACCTGGTTGTATTAAATAATATCATTTGAGCTGGGAATATTGCCTCCCCCCCCCCCGCCCCGAAAAAACCCAATAAAAAAACCCAAAACTGTTGCGCTGTATGCCTCGGTGGTTAGGAAGTATCATTTGAACCAGTGCTGTCCAACCTTTTTGAAACCATGGGCCACTGAAAATTTTTTCTTGAAGCCGAGGGCCGCAGCATGAAATGTATGTGTGTGTGTGTGTGTGTGTGTGTGTGTGTGTGTGTGTGATTTGGATTTTTAACGTAGCTTTAGCAATTTTTCAGTCATATCGCTACGATTGTCTGCAGTGTCACAGTTTATAGTGATGTCTAGCACTGGGGCATCATGCCGCAGACATGTAGCATGATGTCTCACCCAGTCACATTATCCTGACACCAGGCCGACCAGTCCTAACACTAACCTCTTAATGCTGAGCACCAAGCGAGGCAGCTGTTAGTACCATTTTATAAAGTCTTTGGTATGACTCGGCCGGGGTTCGAACCCACGACCTCCCGCATCCGAGGCGGACGCTCGAACCACTAGGCCACCGGAGCGGTTAAAGCATGAAATGAAAGTAGGCCATTGACTTTTTTTTTTTGCATAAATGCACACAAAATTGTTCGAGATCTGGCGGGCCATTTAAAATCAGCCCGCGGGCCGCATGTTGGACAGCAGTGATTTGAACCAATGAACTGACAAGAATGTTTTCCTCGGATGGTTTACAATGATAACAAAACCAGCCAGGGACTGGGAGGACTAAACCACTACAACGGATGGGAGGGAACACCTCCCTATTCAATCGAACAGTGCCTTCCTCCATTCTTACTACTCTAACTCCACTGTAACACTCATCTAACCTACTTGCATGCTCAAGAACTGAATATAGTTACTGAATCGTTAAACGTTAGTCTTTTTGACCTAACGTTTATGATATGCAGTATTTAGATGAATTATTCATGAAATGCCAGGATTTAGCATGCATTTATCCAGATTTATCTATTTTAGTAATGTGGTAACTTTCCTAGGGACCGCTCCGGTGGCCTAGTGGTTCAAGCGTCCGCCTCGGATGCGGGAGGTCACGGGTTCGATCCCCGGTCGAGTCATACCAAAGACTTACAAAAATGGCACTAACAGCTGCCTCGCTTGGCGCTCAGCATTAAGAGGTTAGTGTTAGGACTGGTCGGCCTGGTGTCAGGACAATGTGACTGGGTGGGACATCATGCTACATGTCTGCGGCATGATGCCCCAGTGCTAGACATCACTATAAACTGCCACACTGCAGACATCGTAGCGATATGACTGAAAAATTGTTAAAGCTACGTTAAAAATCATAATCACATCACATCACTTTCCTAGGTTAATACGTCAGAAAGAACGTAACCTTGACATTGCTATGCATATAACACCAATTGCGGAATTGATATTTTATATGCAGATAAGACAGACATGCCATGGCATTTCTATTTTTGGTCGCCTTAATATACAGTGGGCTCGGTCTTCAAATATTTTAACTGTCTTTATTTCTTACTGGTTTCATGTATAAGCTACTCACTAGTCTAGAGGTGTGCATTATATCGTGATATGGCAAACCTCTTTAGGTGTAACATTGTCAATTTTGCAAAACGAATTGCTGAATGGCATTATTTGAATGTTTAACAGTGAATTTTTAATGAAGTTAAACGTTTGAAGGATTGCATTCAGTGAAGTAAAATATCTGAAAGCAAACATTGTAATTTTATCACTTCAGTCAGTGAAGAACTGCTGCTAAAATTATCACAGTGCAGTATACCAACTCCATTAGTCAAGTACTGCAAACGTCCCATGAACAAGGAGTTGAATCTTGTACCGCCACAGAACATCCCTATACTTCACACAAAAATAAAGGTCCAGTACCACCGCAGGTGTTGGTGAGTAGATTCTTTCCTTCATTTGAAGCTAATAAATAGCATATGCAAGTAAATTATCGCTCAATGTTACATCTTGAAATTATTATTTGACTTTAAATAACTTGTCATAAAGGCTTTATATATTTTTAGTTCTGGACATGTAAAGTGTAACATCGCGACTTTAGACGACATCTGTCATAGTTAAAACCGTTTATTGAATGCAATTATTGTTTTAGTGTCGTTATAGTTGTTAATTTGAACTAAGTTTGCTTGAAAGTTGTCTTAGATTGAATTATTTCAATCTCAAGGTAAACATTAATTTAAGGTCGAATGCATCATATATATGTATAGCACGTTCAAGTTTTTATGTGCAACGGATGCTTGTAAAGGGTGATCTCAAGATCTTGTGGAGACCGATCCAGTGACGCGTTCGAGTGTCGGTTAAGGTTATCATCACAAATAGGTGTGGGATCTGCGTCGCGTAGGCAAAGATTATGTTCTATGTTGCTAGACCACGTAGCATATATATTTCTTAACCCGTGTGCATCTGTCCAGTTCAGCATCATTAAAATATTGGAGTTTCGATGATCACTTTCGGGATCTGCATGTATCGCTGGATTACGTGGATCACGTTGGTGTCCTTGTGATTGCCCACCATGTCGTCCTCTACACAACAAGATCATTGACATCCCAGTCGATGTCGTCAATAGAATGGGAGTCATACTGTCAGTGATAAATTCAACCGCTGGTTCCGATCGCGGATCAAAACCACCAACTGTCGCTTGCGACCCAGTCTTCACTAACTGTACTCACGGGCATTGTGACACCACTGGTCTTCTGCCGACAGTGGCATCATGTACAATTTGTCCCACATGAGCCATCGCATTATGAAATTCAACCGCAGCTGTGTTTTTCTCGATCCACATGGACCTATGATGATCGCCTTGATCGAATTAGGGGATCCCACGTTGTGGTTTTGACTCGTGCGTTTTACTCGTAAAAATAATTACTTTGAGAGACATAATCGATATATACAATCATGAATTCATATTATGCTAGATGTAAAACTGCAACTGCGGAGCGTGGTGAAACCGCGGTACTCATGTGGCTGGGCAGGCACGCGTGCACTGGAATTTGTATCCGTTGTGACTGATATAAATACAGATTCATCAAGATGCCAGGGAATATGACACACACGAAGAGTCATCTTGTGACATTGCATATTCGTTGGGGAACCTGCTAGGCATTTCCCCCAGATACAGATACTGTTGCCAAGGGATCCGACTGGATGATATACGATTGGCCAGTCAAGTTCCGGTGAATCAGATTGATCATCCTTGTTACCTTCATGGACTCGTGTATAAATACACGGACGCGCTCGTCGACAGACACGAGGCTGACATGCAGCTGCGCATGAATTAAGTGCTATCAATGACCCCAGTGTGCCTGAACTGATTGCCCGATGGATCATAAACACTACCAAGGAAGGCAAAATATTATTTAGAGTGTCACTGGTGACCCGCATTTGACATCAGCATAGCTATAAATCTTTGTAATACAGTCCAGTTGGTTAATGGAAAGGCACGTTTCAATAGGTGTTCCAGATTCCGTCATGCTCATACTCAATACAATATCACTGAGCGTCTTTGAGAAAGCTCTTCGGAACTGGTCTCCAGGTGTTGTACTTTTTTTTTTTTTTGTGTTGCGTAAAATGTGCCGACGTTACTGTGTGAATGAATTACTAACGATGTCATCGTTGTAATTTGAGTGTTTGAGTGCTTCGCTGCACATTTGGTCGTGCGTTTGCCGATTTCGGCAGCATTCGCCAGACGGTAGAAAAATTTAATCTTCCTTATCCGAAAGAGCGTCTGGACCAAATAGTCAAACAAACATTGGGTTTTTTTCAGTGACGTCGAACGATCATGCGATAAATATCAACGTGATAGAATATAAACGTGCGTTTTACCGGAATTGCAAGTTGGGCGTCAGCGCGTGTATATTATGTTAGACAAGTTCAGATACCTTTTAATTTCGATATTTACCAGAACTGTATATAATATTTTCCGTTATTGTCTTGTTGATTATTTTTTATAGGAAGTTTGATTGAACTTTCCAACGTTGCAACGTTTGCAAGTTCACCATCATCGGCACAACCTGTTGTTTCCTCGCGGAATTCTTTACACAATGTTGTTCAGTCAATCTATGTCTATGGCGCGCGTTAGTAAAATGGTCTATAACACGTTGAACTACACAGTTTATCACGTTGTTATGCGCATTGGCAATGACCCATCAAGATCTGGCTCACACGTAACATAAACGCCATAAACTATTGCGGTAACCGAATATGTGTTTTCGTAGTAATTTTTATCAATTCCAATCAATAGAACTGGTGGTTATGTTTTTGATAATATAGCAACGTACGCTCGCGTCTATGCTTTTCGAGTATTGGTTCAAATTTATTTTGGATCTTCAAGTGTCGTTAACGTCTTAGCACGTGATCAGTTTGAATCTGGGTAGTTGATTTTTTTCTTCACACAAGTGATTCATTATTCTATGCGCACGTGTGTCATCCATGCATGCCTCACAGATGATGTTGTGTCCACCGATTCTAAGATACTGAGTAATATCTTGGTCGGTCCGTTTATATGTAACTGTTTGCTAATTCTGCCACGTTGTGAAACATGAATGGCACCGTCAACGGCAAACTCATCTTTGGCATTACGAAAACAAGCGTGCAGTGCTGATAAATCCCGTTGAATGTTCACCATGTGAGGAAATGACCGGTCAAGAACAAACCGTGGCTCAATAGCAAATTCGATTTGGGATTGTTGCTGTAGGTCCTTCTTGAAGGTAATCATGTCGATTGCTACGCATAGATTATCTAATTGCAAGTTAGATCGTGACCAAGAGGTGTGTGGGGTGGGGTGGGGTGGGTGTCGATTCCAGTAAGCCGAGAATAGTTTTCTCTTATGGAACGAGCAGCATTTTTTCTATTTGTGTCTTTGAAAATCCATCTCGATATTCCTAACTAGTCAATCTGTAATACTCTCTAAGTGCTCGGCGCGCAGTACTGTATTGGGTATCTTTCCACAACGGTGTCAAAATGATTGCCACCCTCCATTATAGTTTTTATCTAGTATATTCCATATCTCTTCCTTGGAGAGTGTCGATGATTGTTTTCCAAAGTTCATCCACTTCTTCAAAACAAATTGAGAGTGACATAGATGGGTTCAATTTAACATAAGCTATAGAGCGAGCCTTCGTTGCCTCTGCTATATGGTCAAAACTAACTGCGCCGTCTGTGCGATCACGTATTTATAATACTTGTACAACATTGTCATTATACAATAAGAATTCATATCTCCAATAACAAACACCAGAATTGAACATGCAGTTTGGAGGATTCGTAACAGAATTAGCATCGTAGTTTACGACATCCATACGCTTGGCACAGTGCAAGTTTCTACGCACATCAGACCCACATTACTTCCAAGGAATGGGACTATTATGATAAAATTTTTTTATCATAATCTTCTTCTCATTTCTTGTTATGAGAAGGAAATACTCGTAGCTTTAAGAGATGTCTTGGCCCATGATCAGAGAGAGAGAGAGAAAGGAGTTCGGCCCTCTTAAAGATAAGGTGTCACGCATAATGGTGTAGATAGGTCTACATCTTGGGGAAAGCTTGGCAGTGCAAGAGATACACGGGATCCTGTAAGAGATAGACAAGTCTCTCTGATTCTGGGACTAACGAACTTTATTGATATAGATAGATATATAAAGCTACATTCTAGAGATACAACTTATAAAACCTTTATATTGAAAAATACATACAATACATATTGAATACTTTTACTTCGATCTTACCAACTTCATACGCTTGTGTAATTTCTGCATTTTAGAATATAATACAAATAATTAGATATCGCTTGAATTCAAAGAGCATAAAATTCAATAGTTGCGATTAATGCAACAATCATTTTAAAGAAATATATTTTACTCAATTTAAATTAGAATACCGACATGGAATATATTACTAAACATTATTCTTTATTACTTAAAGAATATTTTATTCCCAAATTAAATCTTAGACATGAAGTTGGTAGCGAATTCATCTTTTCACCATAATACAAATATAAATGAATATAAATTCTTAAAAACAATTAAACATTCCATTACATTATAATATTAATATAAAAAAGAGAACTCACAAGAATATTGCAAACTACGAAAGTTACAACAGAAATCTTTAACTTTTAAAGCTACTTATTCATTAAGAAATTTACGAACACAAACGATTCTCACCTGTAAGAGATAGACAAGTCTCTCTGATTCTGGGACTAACGAACTGAAGATACAAGCGGCTCGGCGCATTATTTATACTGGTTCAAGATACTCCTGGCCATATTTGGTAAAGATTTGGGTACCAACTGTATCATGCCAGTACCATGCCGTCACCGCGTGCACCTGTCCCAAACCAGAAAGAGCTCCAGTCTATCCTGATAGAAGCGAATGTGTTCCATCTGCTTCCAGTCCATCTTGATGGAACCGAATGTGTTCTATCTGCCTCCAATTCATCTTGATGGAATTGAATGTGTTCTATCTGCCTAATCAGCATTATATTGGTTGAAACCTAGCTTACTAAGTCAGAATTTTTTGCCACTGAGTGTTATTTGCTGAGTTAGCATACACATGTATAATACAGGAGAGAAGATTTGTACTTGTTTGTAAAGGCAGCAATCTTTATCAAAATAGAATATAGTTCTAGTAAATAAAGTTAATCTCCATATATTTTAGTGGAAATTACTCCCAATATAATTTAATGAAAAATTGATCCAATGAAAAATTAGTTTTAATACAATTTAGAGAGAATTTCAATGTTATTATTTTTGCTAAAAAATTCTATCCTAATAGGACCACCACTTACGACCACGATCAACGTGTATACGGCAGTATTCATTCACACATTGCTGTCATTTTCATGTTGTTTTTCCCATCAGAAGCCAAGCACCTTGAAATTTTGTATCACATGCTTTAATATTATAGCTTTTTAATTAAACATTTATTATTGACGCATGCAAGGTTTTTTCCCCGCCTGGAGACGTTTGCACACAGCAAACATTTAACTATTCCTACAATAGCAGTTAGAAACCCATAGTTCCGCCCGCACACGGGTCTTCCAAAATCATTAGCCAGGCTCGCAAACGACTACACATAACCACGTTGCGTGGCATCCTTTGCTGAGAGATTGCAGTAGGTCTGCTGACCCGCCCTGCTGCTAGAAACTATAAATTGTAATTTATTGTAACTGACATGAGTATTTGATTGAATTATTGTAATTACAAATACATGTATAAATAGTTATTTAACTGCCACCTGAACAAGCATTTTATTGATTTTTAGTTTTCAATGCTTCACCAAAAATTGACCAAGTCCAAAATACCGATTTTCAGGTTTAAATTACCCCGCCGCCAACAAGGCCAACAACCGACGTCACGGGAAGTGATGCATTGCGGGAAATTTGAGCTGCCATTTTTGACTAAACAAATATACATAGTGCACCAAAGTCAACAGGTTCAGAGGGTATTGTCGCTGTTAAATATTTGTCACAAGCGCTGCTGATGACTTCAAACATATCAACCAATGATCGGTTGAGGTGTTTGAAGAAATCGCACGTCATACAATACCCAAAAAAAGATAACTAATTAGCCGATACTCTGTTGTCTTTGGTATACACCATCATTTACCTGTAAGCTTTGATTAATACAGAATATAAAGCAAAACGTACTTTGAATTGAAGCGAAAATCCATCATGGCGTCTTAACATTCCTGGAATGCATCACTTCCGATGACGTATGTTGTACGGGGTGAAAACATGTAGTTGTGATGCTGCGGCAGCCAGGTATCCTAGTCTTCTCTATGTACGAATAATTATGGCCAGTGTACTAGGATAATGCTGCGGTTACCCGTCCGTAACGTCAGTGACCATAGAGGCTTGAATAGTTGAACCCTATGGCGTAAAGACACCTATGCGCGTGATCTCATGCATTTATGTGGGCTATTTCAAACTAGTTCTGAAATATTATTGTCATTCTCTGGTAAACGTTTAGAAACTTTAAAAAATTAGATTGTTTGTTCTAGTGGCAGTTGATTAAATATTTTTACTTATTTATAATTACAGTGTTTCTTAAACTTAATTACGATGCATAGTTTCTACTGGGATAGTATGAAATCATACGGCCAAATTACATGTTGTAATGAATAAGAAGGGTGCATACATTTTAATATCAACATACTGACATAATACCTTGAGTATGATTGGTATATATATATATATATATATATATATATATATATATATATATATATATATGTGTGTGTGTGTGTGTGTGTGTGTGTGTGTGTGTGTGTGTGTGTGTGTGTGATTTCAGAGATTTTATTTGTCTCCTTGGATCGCAAATTATACAGGATATGTGGAGCGACGGACGGGGTCTGCGACCACCCTAAGACATTGGTAAAACTGAGATGGTTTAGCGACATGCTGCCCTACTTAACATCTTTCAGAAATGTGAAAGTTATTGTCCTTGTCACAGAGACGGACGTAATGGAACAAAGGTTTTGTACACTGCCATCCATGTTACGCAGACACACTTAACAGATCAAAGGGTTTGTACACTGCCACCCATGACAAGCAGACACACGTAATCGAACAACGGTTTTGTACACTGTCATCCATGTCACGCAGACACACGTAAGAAATCAAAGGTTTTGTACACTGCAATCCATAATCAGGCAGACACATGTAATGGGACAAAGGTTTTATACACTGCCATCTTTGTCATGCAGATTCACTGCATGAAACAAAATTGTTGTACACTGCCATCCATGTAACGCAGAAAAATATAACGGAACAAAGGTTTTGTACACTGCCATCCAAAAGCGATAACTTATTTCATTACTTGTTGAAAAATAGTAAATGATTTAAACTATGTCTGTTATTTTTTTGATGCCCAAGAACTTGTTAATGATGTGATATGTATAATATAATGATACATCCGAACGGAGTTAGATAGTTATTTTATTTGTTATCTTTGGGATAATAAACGCAAGTTTAGTTGTCATGAAAAATTGTGAAGGAATATAGGAATTAAACAATATAGACATTGGTCTTCAGTTAAATTGCGCTGGATTATCAGGGTGGATGTTTTTCAAGTGATAAATGTTTAGTACAGTGCTCTCCAAAAGTTCCTTCGTACTGTCCTTTTCATGTCACCATCATCAACCAAATTAAAAAAGATCTGTACAATACGGATTTAAAATTTTTGAACAACTTTAATATATACAAGTGACTACTGTGAGGCCTTAACACAGAGTGCTATCAAAGAGGCAGACGCCTGTAGATAGTACCAGTTGAACTATGACTCATGCACAGAGGGCTCTGATTGGTCAGTTACACATGTATAATGTTACAATCACTGATAACCTAAGATAACCTCTCAGTATTTCCCATAGAGGGGTACACGGGAATCCTTGTGTGTGTGTGTGTGTGTGTGTGTGTGATTTGGATTTTTAACATAGCTTTAACAATTTTTCAGTCATATCGCTACGACGTCTGCAGTGTGGCAATTTATAGTGATGTCTAGCACTGGGGCATCATGCCGCAGACATGTAGCATGATGTCCCACCCAATCACATTATCCAGACACCAGGCCGACCAGTCCTAACACTAATTTTTTAATGCTGAGCGCCAAGCGAGGCAGCTGTTAGCACCATTTTTGTAAGTCTTTGGTATGATTCGTCCGGGGATCGAACCCGTGACCTCCCGCATTCGAGGCGGACGCTCTAACCACTAGGCCACCGAAGCAGTCCAAGGGAATCCGTACGAAGCAACTTTATTTTAATTAGAAAGTGATTGATAACTTACTACACCAGAGCTAAATATCATATATTGGAAACTTATTTCATTTTTTCATTTTCTTGAAATAATCAGTTTCGTGTTTGATATTTAAAGAACAAAAAGAGATCTTTGCAAAGTTAAATTTTAGTAATAAATGTAAACGTCATGTGAGTAATATCAAATGAAGTTGAGCAGAATTTTTCCATATAAAAGGTCTAGCTGGCAGAAGTCGGCCTGCCTTTTTCATAGTTGCCTGGTACAGCTTTCATGCGCGAATATACCAACACATACAACCGTACCAATAATTTAGTTTGATCAGTATTTATAATAACTGTTCATGTCGATAGGTAAGAACAGAAATGAATTTAATCCACTTCAAATTTGATCGAAAAAAATCCACAGAAAACTAACATGAACAGCAAATAAGTAACAATGGTAATAAAACAATTACAATTTTGGAAATAATATATGCTTTGACCAAACATTATGAAATAAAAAAGAGGGAGTTCTGAGTTTTGTTTATGAACTAGCCTGAAATGATAAGTTTGAATACAATGAAACATAATTGTTAGAGACTTTCTTGTGTTTTAAATCAAAGGAAATATTTGCTTGATTCACCAATAGAAAAGTTCCATGACTGAACGAATTTCTTAAGAAAGAAAGAAGTTTCTTTCTTGAAAAATAGTTGAGCAGAGCACCTGACTAAAACATATTTTAAACTTGTTAAAAATGTTAACTTAACTGACCCCTACTTTGAAGAACGGGTAAACAGTAAATAGATGAATCCACCCAACTAAATGCCACACTGACTTTAGATCTTGATACAAGACAAACGTTCTGATGTCAAAGCAATTCATTTATCTAATAAACGGGTACACTTAAACCCGCTTCATACTTGTCATCGGAATGGTTACGTTATATAT
>JAECUM010070244.1:0-11695 GCA_016617855.1 Megalonaias nervosa | reverse complement strand
TGTGTGTGTGTGTGTGTGTTTGTGTGATCAGAACTCTTATATATGATGTAATCCAGAAATATTAAAATCAGTTAGGAATAATCTCTTAACTTTTTCACCGAAAATTGAAGTATCACTTCTCCATCTTCATTATGCAAAGAAGGACTCAGTCTCTTTTGTTTTTATCTGTTTCCAACGAAACATATTAGTTAAATTTGTTTTGAAACTTCTAATCCTCTTTTATTTCTTTTGTGAGTAGTACATAGACGGAAAGAGAAAAGTACCATTTGCTATCATTGTTAGTGTGTATATTTATATACTATGTTAGTAAAATGCATCTTGAGCATTCTATATCACTTTCATTTCCTTTGTTACTGGTGTACGTAGAGATGGTCCTAAGCCGTCTCCAATCTCTTCCTTCGTGGTATGTTTATTAACTGTCCTATTGCCCTTTCATTTTCTTTGCTAGTTAATATGCAATCTGACACTAATGTACCAATTATATTTCCTCTTTCAGTAGAATGTATATCTAAATTCCCAAATAACTCACATTTCCTTTATTATTACTATATATGTTTTGAGTCCTGGAGCACTTTCGTTTTCTTTGCTTTAAGTATGTTTAACGAGAGTCACTGACCAATTTAATTTCTTTATTAATAGTATGTATACTGACATTTCCATTGTTAGTAGTATTTGTATCGTGACACTTAAACTTCACTTTCACTACATTTCGTCCATCTTGCATTCGCGCAATAGTAATATTTAACAGTACGATCTTAGATATAACGGTATGCAACCAAACATGATATCATACTACAAAAACATAACTCTATTCATCACTCAACATGTCGAAACAATATAGATTATGAGAATGCCAGACTTGCAATTTTAAACTGCTATAAATAAAGAAATATAGAATATACCTTTTATGTACATAAGAATATAAAGAACCCAGATCATTGTTCAATTACTTGGAAACACAAGATCTGAAATTCTTACCAGTAGGTACACAGGCATTTTGACCAACGGGTTTGGATGGATCGCACCTTTCGGTCCATGAACAATTTATTGTATTGCAGTGTTTAATTGGAATCTGTCATAACAAAAAAGGAATCTGTCATAACAAAAAATAATATTCGATTACAGACCATTTAAAGTAGGCAAATTGCTTCTTTATGTACAACGCTTTATTAACCTGAAACGTATTAATTGTCCACATGTCCAGCAATGTTCTTGCATTTGTCCACATACGTCATGCAATGTTCTTCCAATTGTCCACATACGTCACGCAATGTTCTTGCAATTGTTCACATAAGTCATGCAATGTCTTCCATTCTGCTGTGTTTAATTGTTTGTGACGTTTCCGTGGCGATCGTGACGCTAGGAATATTGATCATTTACAGCATTAACTGCTTGTAATTTCCGCTTAACTCCTTCGTCAACAAGGAAACTCATGGCCTTACCAAAAGTATGTGAGAAAAAGTAACGCAACTACTGCATAAATGGCCGGTACCTTCTTCAATAATGATATTGAAGATTCTTTATATCAATGCATAACTCAACATATTAGGATATGCAAAACTAATTTTCACATTTCTTCAATAAGATTATCTTTAATAAAGATACTCTGTCATAAACTGGTAAATTTTAAACTAACAATGGCTTTAACGTATCTATAAAAATTACAATTGAAATCCTCACCTTAATTTGTACCTCACTTTATTTTTTTCCATACACATTAATAGAAACATGTTATCTTCCAACCTTCATTTTAAATTGTTCACAACTGTTACTAAATTAATGTTTGTTTCATAGAATACCTGAAAATTTTCTGATACCCATAACTCACAAGACTGACGCTTAGCTGAACTACAAATAGCAAAATTTAGATTATAATCTAATATATTTAGAGCGGTGTCATATATGTTTTATATTATTATTAGCATTTTCATGGGAGATTTATGTAGTTATTCAATCGATTGAAATCTTGTGGCATTATCAACTGATACTGAAAGCGACGAGTGTTATTATTACGAAGTTAAAGCGACTAGCGTTTTCACCAACTTATAGAGTCTGTTATTTTAATCATTTAGTACTTGCATCACAAACCAGATTAGTGGAATTCAAATGTAACGGCTGCATTAATAACGTACTCCTTTGCGCAACGTTCAGTTCATGCTGTCCACGGCTAATTTGCTAAATTAATTCCAACACAGCAAATCTTAGAGTCGTGAATTGTGACTACGCAGTATTCAAACCCTGCCAAAATTTGATATTTCCTGACATCACCAGGTTTGCATGAAATATTGTAACAGTAATGAATATTAGTGTCAATTTATACGATAAAGTTATCTACTACTTCAAATTGCACTTAGGGTAATAAATTTCATATTTGTTGTAAGTCATTAAAAATAATAAACTGAATATAATAAGCATGAACATGCAGAAAATTCAAACATTACATTATTACTGTTGAGTTTTAGTACTTTATCAATAATGTTTTCGCTTATGTCTTTGGTTGCCTTTGTTATGAAGAAGCGCTTAAATTTCGATTGACTTAGCAAACTTTCTAAGAAACAAAACAGGAATGTACGTTTATCACAGTCACAAACTTTCTATTCGTTCAATGACGTGAACATGTTTATATAAGCATATCTCATTCTAAACAGCTAAATCTTAAATGATATCAAACCTCGTCCAACTTAATTTTAGATGGAAAACGTTTACTTTTACGATGATCATTGGTGCAACAGGTTTGACAGTTTGGCACATTCATTCTCTCTGTCTCCGTTATGTCCTCTCTCTCCCCACAAACACATTAAGCTAACTATTTCGTGATATCACTGAAATCTTCACGTAAATTGTCTTAATTAATATGTCATTTGGCTATTTAATCAAATGAAAAGTATTTGAAAATCTTCGAAATTTAATTAGCTCACTAAAATAAGTATTACAGAAATTTCGAAAAATCGTTGACTTTCAAGTGTTTTGAATGAACAGACGTTTTAACCACATAATATATTATATCTACATAATAATATACTTGTGTTCTTTATCATAATCAGTCACGTTTATTAATGGTGTATTAAAAATAGTACTGAAATTTAAATAAGCTGTCGGAGACATACCACCTATTTTATGGCACTCCAAATATCATGCATTAGCAAGCATTTGAAAGTGTCAGGATTCCGTCATTACGTTAATTTTTATCTTTCAAAAGTTCTATACTTTGCAGTCCGCGCTAGAGTGCTTAATTATGATATAGGATGAAATCTACACACTAAACCTACCTTGTATTTAAGCGTATAAAAATGCAAGAATTCTACTAGTACTCTATGAGAAAGTTCTTCAAGAAAGTTCAGTTTAAATATATGAAATGAATTCATATCACACTCTGCAAAGGAAACAAGTTCTGAGCTGAAAGTGTTATTTAAGAAACGTATATTAAATGACCATTATAAAAATACAACGGTTCGTAAAGCCATACTATAAAAATGATATTGTGTACTCACGTTTTTCCAGGTGTCTATATTGCTGTGGATCGAGCCAGCTTTGGGCTGCAGATTTTTCCCTCCCTGTCCAGAGTCCTCTTCGCACAACTGACATGACAGGGCAGATCTTCTGTAGTTAAATGATTTGCATCTCTGTATTCTAAGCCTACACTCAGTGGCGCACTGATATGGGCTTACTTCGTATTTTGTGGAATAAGCAGAGAGTGGAAGAAATTCTCCAAAACTGAGTTGTCCAAGACATGTGCCTCTCTCACATGTATCTTCTGAAAGAGCATATTCCATCAGCAGAAGGCACATTATCCACAAAAAATAGTCCTTCTTTCTCATGGTGAAATAAACTGTGATATAATTATCTCGTTTAGGAAAAGTGTATCTGCAATACAAAATATAATTGCAAAGTTATATTCACAAGAGTTATAGACTCTATGTTATTTGTTCCAACCGAAAACAATTTCAATCCCCTAGCTTTCCAGAGTAGTTAAAAATGGTTTTGCAACTGTGGATCTCTGTATTATGACATTCTCAATAATCTCTGGAGTATTTAAGGACAGACGGTGCGTCAGATGTGTCAATAAGTTGCTTAGTTTCACCTTTATCTCTAAATTATATCTCACAAACATTTATTGCAATTGTTTGTCACTGCCTGCTGATTCGAGATAGTCTTTTGAATATTTAATGACAGAATTTGTATTGCAAGGTAATAGACACAACTACGTGAATAATAAATAGTGAAGTTCAATGGATTACAAAGTGTATGGCTATCAGTTTAAACACAACCAATTGATTGATTCGATGTCTGGTGTCTAACGCTGCCTTTAGCATATATCTCTGTCTATATTATGATGAGGAAATTAGATCAATGTGATTGCCCTAAGGCATAAAAGCAGACGCGCACACGCAAACACACACACACACATGCATATATATGCTTATATATATGCTGCTGCTGCTGCTCAACGCCTTGCCGCCATATATGCTGCTGCCGCCGCCTTGCCTTGCCTTATACCGCCGCCTGCTGCTGCCGCCTGCTCGCCTTATTTCGTTTGCTAATCTCCTTCTGATCAACATTAGCCTGACAAATGTTCTCTAAACTTGTACTACTGTTTGAGCAGATATCTAACTAGAATAGTCAAATAATAGTTGAATAAAAGTCTTCTAAGTACGGGTTTAAATGTTGCAATCGATTTATTATACGCTTCCATTGTATAGCCGGAACTCAAAAAGACTCTCCTGGTTGATTATCCCTAGGAATCTTGTCAAAACTTGTTTTGTGGGTTCAAAATAACCACATCGATAAAATCGCAAGGAGGGACTCATGTCGAGAGCATATATGGGGGCATATTTTATATGTGGATATGATGGGCATATTTGTATTGCAATCTCGTACCAGTGGCTCCAATAATTTTGTTTAACATTGCTATTTGGTGGACATGACCCTAATTCAAATTGGGATTGTAATTAGGTGTCTCTTTTGCAAGTCCTGGTCGTGTTATAAAATTTCTGTAGATGACCAGACTGATGTTAAAGTTGATGTTCCATAGGGGTCTATACTATTGCCTTTGTATTTTTGTGTAAGTACTTTTGTCTTTCGTTTCTGTATGTATTCGTCTTTTGTTTTATCGTCAATACAAAACTTTGAAACTGCTACCATCCTTTTCTCCTTTTAGTGTAATATTTATGCATGTATGGCTGTCTGTCATTATATTAGTAGAGACCCTGGGTTGTCAATTCGTCACTCGACTTGACAGATGGCTAGCACATCTCACCTATGTATGCTTGATTTTAAGGCTCTGCCCGACAAAAGGGGCTATGTGGGAAATCTTATTAGGTATCTTCCCACGGGAAGATGGTTCTGCCTGGTGTCTTCTAAGTTATTCATCCATTAAATAGACTGTATGCCATATAAACTCTATCAGGTGCTATATCATGGCGTTAAGAACATAAGATCAAACCAGCTAAATAGGTTTATAGGGGGTTGGTGAGTATTCATGCTCTTTTATCCTGTCCACTCCATTTTGAGTATGTATGTGTGGGATGTATATTGCCTATTATAGTAGCTACTCTTTCTTATGCTGCTTCTTACGTCTTTCATAGGGTTCCAAAGCTGGAAAACTTTAATTTGCTCATTGTAGGACTGCTCTTTATTTCGCCCCTATCCCTTTTGTACATCATGGCTCAATTTTGGCCGTGTGATGGATGGTCAGTAGGTTGTACCATCTGTCAGTAGATGTGTTGGATTGTCAATATGTATGTTCGATATGGTTGTCTTTTTAATAGTATCATTCAACTTTGCCCATATTGTCATGTATGTATGAAAGATGAAAAGAACGAAACAACGAAACAAAATTATTGGCACTAAGTGGAAATGTCATCTCAGATTCAGGTTTTATTTTTGTATCCTTACTACCGTACATATAGGAAACTTATAGTCCGTGTTAACACTGTATATACTCTTGTGACCGTTTCAATCACACGATCTTAATACTATGGGCAACTGCTATTTTCTCGCTTTGCCCAAACATTCATTTCTGACAAAATATTATTGGCACAACATGGCAGAAGTAATATTTAATTCCTGTTAGTTGCCACACCTGTATATTGTGCCCCCCCCCCCACTACTGCAGGGATACACGTTGCCCACTGCTCCTTAGGATCCAAAACAATCCTAAAAACGATTCTTCAAGCCAATGCAGGGCATATTCTGCATATAGAATAACATAACACAATATCAGAACATCTTATTATAAAGCTTTTTGAATTGTCTAAAAACGGAAGAATCGTTAATAATAATAATAATAATAATAATAATAATAATAATAATAACAATAATAATAATGCCAAAATAATATCAATGACAACTGAAAGGACAATAATGGCTGAACATTATTGGCATTATCACTTCCTTTAGAGAAAATTAAATTCTTATATGTATTCTACTATAATATAGAAGGAAACAATCATTAACAAGAGCAACAGCAACAACCAAAATGATTTTAATGATGGGGGACATCGGTCATTTACTTCCCCCGATGGCTTTCTGAAAGTGCTTGTCGTGTCTCAGAGAAAAAGCGAGCTACCTATATTATCAGCATTTTCAATAAGAGAGATAGTAAAATTGATCAGTCTCTATGTGAATGTGTTGTTTAAATTTGTTCAAATGCATATATATATATATATTGTAACTGTGAGGACTTAGTCATTCGTGCATTAACATCTAGCACTTTCAAGTTTTATTATGTTGTGTCCAGTTGGGTGGAAATTTTATTTCTTCAAATTTTTTAATTCAAGTGATTATTTTCTCTGGAAATACAAAAGTGCTCTGATAAAATTCTTGGATAGAGACTTTCACTGGAATTTATAGCGTATTCAAACCTGGAATTATATTTCTCTGATCCAACAAAGTACCGTCGGCACATCAACAGACAATGATCTAGAACAAGCACGTCAACGCCTTCAGTTTTTGGATTTATTCAGATATATTCGGGAATTTCACTAGATTTTATTCAGTACTTTAAATTATTAGGACTTGTGTTTATAATTCTTGGATTATATTGGGATTCAATTCGCAATACCGTTAGTTCTTTTTCTCATTTTCATTTTGTATTCTAGGGAAATAAATTATTTGTTAAATTTTACAAAGCTTGTTGTCTTTCACTCTTTTCTGTTACTAGAGAGAGATAGTTGAGAAAAGGGGTAAACAATGGAAAGGTATATTTAATGTTTCATCATGTCACACTTCTTATCAAGAGATTTTGAATTCACTGATCAAAAATAAAACAAGCAGACATCACTTAGTTGGAATTAGTATGTGATGATAATTTATATTCACTGAAAAAAAAAAAAAAAAACGGTTGAAGGCGCTATACCAATCAGAACACATCAGGCTTTATTAGAGGTGAAAAGAGCAAAAGAATTCCGATTGGACACAATAATTGTCTCTAGTTCAAAAGGATATTCGCTTTTTGAGTGCTGATATCGCATCGATTGCTAAATTTGCAAGTTTAACCGTGCTAGTTATTGATATTGAATATCGTTATTAGACGTTAAATTTAAATCTTTTTCATTAATTTAGAGGAAAATCTGAGTTCAGTGAATGCATCAGAGGAGTAATCAGGTCGTATCCTTTAAATTACAGAAACATACATTCTCCAGACAGGGTTATGCTTATTTTCTTATATTTACAAAAAGAAACCATATGATTAACTGCTAAACTGTGTTTGTTTAATCAGAAATCACAAAGTTAATGTCATTTGTAATAAATACACAACATAATTATCTATAAGTCTAAATTGTTCCACGAAAGATATCTTTAAGCTGAATGTTTCCTTTTTCTGCTCTCTCGCCATATCCAGCCATACTTTTACAAATCTCGACCACAAAGAATGCATGTACATACTAGTTCTTTTCGGTGAATACTGATGTAAAGAACAGCATTATATGTCCTATGTAAGCATGTATCCTACCATAAAATGACCGATTCATTTAACATAACTTTGATATTTCAAGTAAATCCTATGAAGTACAAAGATATACAACGATAGTGAATGAGTTAAATATAGCGTTCAAGCCGAACACTATCGGAAGTATGTCTTATTTTAGTCATCATGTTTAAGCTCACCTGACGTCCGTCGTGCGTCCGTCAACAAATTTTTCTTTAAACTTCACAAAAGCCACAGGATCAAATTAAGATTAAATCTGAACCAAAGCATCCTAACAGTACATGCTTTCAACATTTTACAAATCGTGTCAATCTTCCTTCAATTATGGCCCTCATTGCAAACATTTATAAAAACCGTCTTAACGAATTCTGATCAAGAGGAGATGAAAACAATTTGATCAAATTTGAAATCATCCAGGAAAAAGTCATTTCAGATTTGTGCATATGATGCCATACAATATGTCCGCTGTTACTAATCATAAAAGATCCAATGTAAATAAAAGTAGAAAACCCTTTAAACGACTCCTTCACCATAACTCCTAGAAAAAAAAATTTACCAACTGTAACAGCAGAGAAAGGAGTGAAGACCTTTCAAGTGTTACCAAATCACCACAGCTGATAAAATTAGAAAACATCTAACATACTTATTGAAAGAAAGCATCATGATATGAAGCTCTTGCACAACTGATCTTGATCCGCTGTCAAAATAGCCACTTAAACTCGGAGGAGACAACGCTTAAATAATTTCTTCCACAAAACCGCCAAATAGAATTTGGTCATACTTCACAACAAATATCCTGGCAGAAAGATCGATCAAATTTTAGAAACTTATGCTGAAGTAATACAACTGTCGTCACCAAAATAGAAAATCTCTAAAGAGTTTTTCTCAAAAACGCCGCAGTAGAATTGGATCAGACTTGACAGAAAGCGTCAAATTATGTAAGCAATAGCTCTGTCATGCAATTTAATGCCGATAGTAAAAGGAGGAAAACATCTGTAACGACCTTCAACTTCTGAATACAGTTTGATACAACTTGATGGAAAGAATTATGCCATTGATCTATAGTTGTACAAAGGATGGTTATCAACATCAAATATAATAATAGACGGATAAACATTTACATGATCCATTACAAAACCGCTGCGCTGAATTGAAACCTAATAATCGAAAGCTGGTTTTAATTTATACACGTAATGACAATCTGCCATGAAACATCTAAAAATAAAACACATTGAAATAACTACGTCATCACAAAGTATAAAGACGATTCGCATAAGTACCTATCATGCTAATCTACCATCAAATATCCCTAATTATATGAACCTTTAAATGACTTCTTCAAACAAACAGCAAAAAGTTGTTAGATATACATATATTTTTTGCAACTCCTGGTACATAATTTTATTTAATTTTTATAATTGTTATTCATGGCTGTAATATATAGAAAATATCTTTAGTTAAGTTTGGTTTACGTGACTCGAATATAATTTCGCATAGGAGCTATAAATAGATGTTTAGTGTATGTGGTGAGAATTAGTAATAATAATCTTAATAATAAGACCTAACATGGCACCTATGGCATGATTTATCAGTGACTAATGTGATATCGATGTTTCGAGAATAATTTTGTGTCTTCCCATTCGTTGCCTTAGTTCACCTGAATAGTCCGACTCTGACGTAAAATGAGCAGTGCATACTGTCACATGGGTCTAATGCGAAGTAAAGTTCGAATATATTGTGCATATAAGGAGAAAATTAAACATTCAGAATCATTCTGATTTTTCGAGTCATTCACACTTATTGTGTTAATGTTGTATGTCTGCAGACATGTTTTATTTTGTACTTAGATATTATTAGAGAAAAAAATTGTTTGGACTGTCCAGTAGAAATAGAAAGTGGACATTATTTGGACTATAATATTATTATGGAACTGTTATAAATTATTCGAAGGAATTCTAGGTAATGCCATCTTGACAACGTCACGGTTCTTGGAGGACCAGTATATTTCTGGTATTGAAATGTATAAGGAACTTTTCATTCTTTCAGGTATTTCATAGACCTTCATAAGGATTAGCTTGGATGAACTTCATAATTCTGTAAGTTCCACTCATAAAATTCATTTATAACTTCATTAATTAATTTGTTTGATACGTTTTACAAAACTTGGCAATTTTGCTTCTTTTCTTTTACTTAAGTTTGTGACCATCGACTCGTAACAATATATATATATATATATATATATATATATATATATATATATATATATATATATATATATATATATATATATATATATATATATGGGGGTGTATTTGTGGGTGTGCTTGGTAAAATAAGTTTTCATTCTTGTTTCATATGAGTCTCTGAGACTTTGATTAGAGTTTGCAGTTATGTTCAGAATTAATTTAATTTACTAAAGTGCTCTTTGGATTAACACATTAGTTTCAGATTTTAGAATTTAATCAAATTCGTTTTGAATTACATCACTGTGTTACATTAGGGTGCTTGTTTTCAAATTGACTAAACCCAACAGCGTATTTTGATGATTTCTCTGATGCCATTTTTGGAAGTTATGTTTTTAATGGATGTTGGCCTCTAACGAATATATGATGCACCAGAAGATGACAATATCACTCCAGTCACTCACCAACATCACCCTACATATGTAGTCCCTGTTCATACTCCTGTTGGAATCATTCACTTATTCATCGATGCTCGTATTCATTAGGACCAATAATAACCTTATTTTCAAGATGGCCACTGTGGCAGCCATATTGAATATCTGATCACACGATTCCACTTAGGATTAACTTGATATTATAAGACGTTATTTGCTGAAAACCCCAGTTTGACATGACGATGAGCAATATACACAAGATTTTCAAGAAAACCGCTGTTTTGGACATATTGACAGTGAAATCAGCGCAGATTTCATGTAGCCCACAAGAGATTATAAGAATTATCCTCGGGAAAAATGTCAATATAACTTTCCATTCTGGTTGCATAGTTACAGGAAAATTTTCAAGCTGGCCAATGTCGCGGCTGAATTTAATGTTAGATTGGCATCATTTTCATTTAAGACAAAGAAAACATTAGAATAAGTGTTTATGTGAAAATGTCATGTTGATATAACCACCCATTCAGGAGGAATAACTATAATAAGATGTTAAATCTTGCTGCTGTGGCGGAAATGAAATTGGCCATATCTTCAATAGGACCAACATGAATAAAAACCTTCAATTTGTAAATGAAATATACTGCTACCCACCAACGAAATATAAATAAAAAGGCAAACAAATAACATGAGCCCTCTAACATATCCCCAACAGAACATGTCTGAACAGAAAAGAAGACACTAGATATTTGACAAAACTGAATTTAGTGCAAATTAGCATCATCTGACATTATGGATAAAAGTTGATATGCATTTGAGGAGTATAGAACGTCATATGTATTGATCATATGTTTCCTAGGGGAAAACGAGATCAAAATCAAGTGTATCATCGTCAGAGCGTGAATCAGGACTTTCATGCATTGCAAATCATTTACATGCACAGAGAGTGCTCGAAAAGAATTATGTTGACTATCAAAAAAAAGTGGTGCTTTTGCTTAATTGCACATTTTCTTGTTATATTCCAGGTAAAATGTAATAAGTGTTATGCAAAGAGCTGAAACGCCCTACACACACACACACACACACACACACACACACACACACACACACACACACACACACACACACATATATATATATATATATATATA
>JAECUM010070243.1:0-24271 GCA_016617855.1 Megalonaias nervosa | reverse complement strand
GTGTGATTTTGATTTTTAACGTAGTTTTAAAATTTTTTCAGTCATATCGTTACGATGTCTGCACTGTGACAGTTTATAGTGATGTCTAGCACTGGGGCTTCATGCCGCAGACTTTTGGCATCATGTGCCACCCAGTCACATTATCCTGATTTCGAACCCGCGACCTGCCGCATCCGAGGTGGATGTTCTAACTAGGCCACTGGAGCGGTCCCTGAGAGAAATACAACCGATAAACGGAAATTCAGATTCATATAAATGTCTTTGTTAAGTTGTGGTATCAAAGTTCGTCTTCCATTTAACATAAAATTACTGCAAAAGTATCCCATTGTTATGATTATACAGACTAGAGTAGCACATAACGTAGCTATTTTTCCCCACACATAAACTGAATTTATATGTTCCATAGAAAGCTTTTGAAAAATCCGGCCAGTACTAGTGCACTTGATATTAAAATATAAACTAGGTTGAATGTATTACCGCATATTCGAAAGAACTTTTTTTATGTGTAAAAATGGAATATATTTTGATGTTTCCGGTCCTATGGTCGACTTTTAAGAGGTATGCAAGGCATAATCAATAGACTATGATACACGTGTAGATGACTAGCGTCATTCACAAATTCCATGTCAATCCTACAGATCATACCACGAATGTATGTCGATTGGCTGTCATTCGGAGCAATTCGGCTATTTACGAAATATAAATTGACTGAGAAGTCGCGAATACAACAAACTATTTTTCGATTCGTAATCTCTCCGTCTATCCTACAGGCAATCAAATCGTAGAAATAGCCTATTTGATCGGCGCAGATTGCGGTTTCTATCCACCGCAGAAATTTACGGTAAAGACGCATGATAATGTTTTTGTAAACTAATACGCTGACATACACCCGATGAATATTGTCTCGCATAAATATCCGAGGTGGTCCATATGGAATAGTGTGCTTTTCGAGACAAAGGACATACAAGTAGACTGACTGCGAGAGCTCTCAAGCTACTGTAACAATAACTAGTTTTATAACACACTAGAAATAATTCTTTGTATAGTATAGTCTACGGTAAAAGCTGCATTCTGAATCAAGCAATTGTAAATTGAGATAACTGCACTGAATTATTATGCTGCTCTTTAAATGACGAATAATGAAAAAAGATTTATGTTAAAATGTACACTAGAGTCAAGAAGAAAATAAGGAATTCGAAATGGACCCTACCGTCGGACATACGAGATAGGCTGTGAATAAACCGGTGCAATTTTCTGAATGTTGCCCGCCATGCACGCATATCACAATGTAATCAAACATATGAAATGATCAGCGCTGTACTTGCAACTGAACACTTACGGCCTATATTGATTTAATTTCGATTGGCTTTTAAAAGCACATGTACCTAATTAAGATTACATTGTGTAGAGGCAACTGAAATTAATTGCCTTTTCAGAAACACACCATGGTGGCTGAACCAACCTGGATTGGGCAGTATTAAATCTAGCATTCTTCTTGCCTTAAATCCAGTATGCTAATCTCTGCGCCACTGCGGATCAAACTTATAGACTGGCAAAACAAAGTGCTTTCATTACTTCAATGTCACTATTATAAGTTTTGTACCCAAACTAGCATTTGTTCAACCCACCCCCACCTCCCCGAAAAGGTAAAAATGACCTATAAGAAAACAACCAATTATCTGCACACAGTGTATGTTCGTTTTCAAAACCTCGATATCGCTGTGTTTAATCCATATTATTTTCAGCCAACGACAATAGATTTCTCTACAAAACAAAAAGCCAAACTGGACGATCTGGATGGATTCTCATAGTAAGATAATAACTCTGAATAGTAACGAACGAAAAGGAACAAGTTCGTCATAAACTTTGAAAATGGTTTTGGGATGGAATGCAATTTTATTAAAACAAATGTGACACCTACAGACATTTCTGAACTTAATTTCAATAAATGTCAGTTCCCCATCCAACCAGATCCAACTCCATCCGACCCCCAACATATTGCTGATCGCTGAATATTACTCTATGCGAGAAATACATCGAAAATATACAAAAGATATATACTTAAATCAACGACAGTGAACCAACAAGCTTAGTCCAAAGAGTGAACTCCATGTTTTTAGTCTGACGTTAATTCACAGTCTTAAGGTGTTGATCCAAAGTCTCTGTGTTTAAAGATTGGAATCAATGTGATAGTGATATTTCATTCAGGACATTTACTAAAGCATTCGACTAAATTAACGTAACAACTATTTCTGTCAACTGCCTGACAGCACATTTTGTCCATACAGAGAACTAGCTTCGTCAACGGCCTGTCAGAAAAATAAGCATATAAGGCCAAAATTTCGCCAGGGCAGAATTTTGTTTTTGTTATTTATAGGCATTACCATTTAAAATCAATATTCTTGTTTAACAGACGCATTGATGCTTCCAATATAATACCACGTACTCTCCCTTGAGCACTTGGACAGATCTCGCAGCCATTCTTAGCACCGTTGTAATGTAATCGCATGTACGACCAATATATTATGGACTTGAGAAAACTGTATAATAAACCGTGTGCGGAGAGAAAGGAATCATATTAATCGTACAAACCTGTTTAGTCGGCTATAAACATGGCTGACATTTTATATCGGTATGCAATCTATTCCGCTGAATAAGAGGAGAAAGTCACTAAGGAATTGAATTTTCCTTGTTTTAAAAAAATAAATGCAGGGTTTACTAACAGTGAAATTTTATCATGCTTAACCATGTAGGTACAATCTTTCTGAAATTTTACGTTGAATTATTACCCTTGAATTTAGAAACGTAATGGATGTCTTTAAAATTAAGTGACTTATACTGCGAATTATTTATAACGTTTATTAATTACTAACTTTATTAGTTGAATAGACGCTTACATACTTTTCGTTTTGATATGTATGTAAGTCACTCAGTCAGTCAATTTATGACAAATTCGCAATTCTATCATAAATTTTCTTTTTTGTTTTTCAATTTTCCCTCTGAGAAAATACAATTTTGATAACAAGACTGGTCAGGTAGGTTTACAGATATGTTTGTACTGAGTCTTTTCAAAGACAGTATAACTTTTAACATGATTATAATTAAATCAATTACACTTGTATTGGATTAGAGGAAGCCTATACAAATATGTGCATTGTGAAAATTAATTACCTGCAATATTAAAGTAGAAGAAATAAATTCATATTTGTTATTTTCCTATAATGAAAAGATATATTGATATTGTCGACTTTGCAGCCTGATTTTATATCTCGAGATTTATCCGAAAAGAATGTCAACTATGATGAGCATACAATATTGCATTTCTGTTCTAATTGACTGACTTCTATGATTTATCGTATAACGCCATTTGTGTCTACACTGGCAAAGAATAAAAATACACGAAATCGCCGTAAAACAACTTCAACAATATCGATCTTTTTTCTAAATGTCTGTAAGTGTTTGTTTACCCGTCAACGGTACTCACGGACACCTGTGATTTAATTAATTGATTTAGATTTTTAAAAGGTACTGTTAATTGTTAAAAAGGATTCTTGAATATCGTTGAAACTTCTTTACAATGAAAGAAAAAGAAGAAAAAGTTACCGACCCTGCGTAATGACGCTATTTCAATATGGCATATATGTATTATCAAACATAATCATTGAATATACCTTATTTTTATATTTTAAGACTGTGCGTGCTCTCAGTATTGAAAAATGCTTCAGCTGTTCCCCATCCATCTATGTATCTATCTATATTGGCAATATGTTGTCCTTTTTGTACAGTTGTTACTCTTTGTAATTATGTTTGTTACAGATTTATTTTTCCGTACCGTGCGTTTGTGACAGGTTTACGGCAGACACGGTCTTTATGTCCTATTCCACCAAAATGTCAAATAGGCATTGAGTACAAAATACAAAAGATGAAGAAGCAGGTTCAGTTTAATTAAAATACCACCCATATGCCCACATAGTCTTCAAGAAAGCAAAAAATAATGATTTAAGCTAATCTTTATCGGGTTTCACTCTTGAATATGCATTAAGTTACATACGTTTGATTTGCGCAAGACAGAAATAAGACAAGTTGTGTTAGAGATAACCTCAAGATCACTGAAGTTACATGAAGTGTTTGGCTGTGAGTGTGGTTTGCACAGGATCTAAACATTAAAGTGTATGTGTGTTTGTATATATGTGCGTGTGTGTCTGTGAATATATGAGGGATTTAGTGATGTAAACAAAGATAGGGCTTGAAGATAAATCCGGGAGCTTCCCATATACGGTTGATTTTTCTGTGCTATTTTTTTGAACGTTATATTGAACATTCTAAAATATTAGCATAGACCTGTGTGACTAGATTCTCATTAGGACCATATTAGGTACACCTACTGTATAATACATTCATCTGAAAATATGCTTTAAGTCAATGTACGATGCTAAAACCAAAATGAGGCGTTGAATCAAAGTATATAACTTTTAAATGTATGATTTTTTTTAAAAAAATCTTGGGACCATCTTTGCAGTACTGTTAGATATTACATTTATTGTAAGAAATTATTGCACACACACACACACACACACACACACACACACACACACACACATATATATATATATATATATATATATATATATATATATATATATATATATATATATATATATATATATATAAAATCAAATCCCATCTTCTTTGTTTCACAACTATTTTGTGCTGCTGCTTTGCTTTAGAGTATACAATTTATGTGAATTAAATTGTCTCCTTATATTTATAATACAATTCTATTTGAGATATCTCCCTGGTCTCTGTTAATTTCTAGTTCAGGTTTTCATCGTGGTGTTGTTGTTTAAACAAACATCAATTCACAAAGCACATACCATGCTGTGATTCCGGAAATTTCATGATGTAAAAATATATTTTAATATGGACCCGATTTTTAAACAAGTTTTCTTTTTATTTCAATTGCCCGTAATAAAAAAAAAAAACCTTGAGTTCGCTAACTCAGAAGAAAAAGAAAAAGAAAGGTCAAGGCAAAATCCTAATGAAAAATTTGACATCATGAGAAAGATTACGATAATAGACACCATTTACATGAACACATCGAAAGTATAGTGGTGGTGTCAGCAGTAACAGGTACAATTAAAGTAGCGGTGGTAGTTACGTTGATACAATTAACGTGATATGGTAATGATCGAAATTATACAAGAAAAGCAAAAGATCCTGGATATTCTCCTTAAGATTTAGATTATTGTCTCATGCCATAATTGATGGCTTTTGTTTGTGCAGTCGAAAACCTGTTATTCGCTGTCTAGAAAGAAAGAAAGAAAGAACGACCGAAAGAAAGAAAGAAGGAACGAACGAACGAAAGAAAGAAAGGACGAAAGAGAGAAAGAAAGAAATTACAAATTCAGAATGAATAAGGTTTAGATTATTTGTTATACATTTTTCTTTGAAAATTATTTACAACAGCCTAATTATGTCTATCAAAACAATCGTACAATACTTACGGCTACCTTGAGAGGACTCCTCGTTGTGCGTATAAAGCATATTGATTTTTCTCGTTCTTTTCCCTCAGAAATGGCTAGTATATGCAACACTTATAAATTTATTCCTGATGAAAATGTTGCGACTGATTTGACACTTTGAAATTGTTCATACTCAGATCATGTTCTTTGCAAATGACTTCTAACGGCTCAGAGTCGTTATCAATTTCTTGATAAATAAATATTGCATCTTTAAGTACCATTATAGATTCCTCAAGTTTTGCGTACTCCAGCAAGTCATTTTATAGAGAATTATCATCGATCGCAGTGTCGAAGCCTATTTAAGCCAGTTCTTCTTCTGGTAAGGAGCTAAATCATGTTCTTTTTTTTTCTTCACCCTTTTGCTTGTTTGAGAGAGAGAGAGAGAGAGAGAGAGAGAGAGAGAGAGAGAGAGGCAGCTTAGAATATAAAAATAAATATCAGACTCGAAACAAACTAAGTTGCGAATGCTGACAGCATTGTCCAGCTGCAATACAAAACGTAAGCCATAGGAAACAAAGCAATATCGAGTTCGCAAAGTAATGTTTAAGGAGATTTAATAAGCATAGAGTGACTGAGACTATAGTGATTCCAACAATTTGAAAGTAACATACCAATAATCAGAATAACATACCAATAATCATAGTAAATACCAATAACTAGAGCAATATCCCAGTATTTAGAGCAACATACCAATATTCAGAATAACAAGCCAACACTTAGAGTAACATTCCAATGATCAGGGAAACATACCAATATTCAGAACAAAATATCAACAACAAGAGTAACATGCCAATAGTCCGAGTAATATCCCAATAATAAGAGTAGCGTACTAATATTCATAGTAACATGCCAGTTATCAGGGTAATATACCACTAATCAGAGTAACATGACAATAATTAGAGCAACATGCCACTATTCAGAGTAACACCTCAATAATCAAAGTAACATAAATGATCAGATCAACATACCAATATTCAGAGCAACATGCCAGTAATAAGAGAAGTATACCAAAACTTAGATTAACATACCAATAATTTGATTAACATACCAATCATTAGAGTAATATACTAGCAATCAGAGCAACATACAAATAACCAGAGTGACATACTAGTAATCAGAGTAACATAACAATAGTGTGAGTAACATAACCAATATTCAGTGAAACCAATAATCAGAGTAATATACAAGTAATCTGAGTAACATGCAAGTAATTAGAGTAACATATGAAAAGTTTGAGTAACATGCCAATATTCAGAGTAACATATCAATAGTTAGCGTAACATGCCAATAATTCAAAAGTAACATACCAATAATCAGAGTAACATGCCAATCAGACCAACGTACCAATATTCAGAGTAATCTAAGTAACATATCAGTAGTCTGAGTTAGATGCCAATATGCACAGTAACATACCAATAAATCAGAGTAACGTACCAATAATTTGGAGTAAAATACCAATAATCAGAGTATCATACCAATAAACAGAGCAACGTACCATTATTCAGAGTAACAGGCCAGTAATCCGAGTAACATACCACTAATCAGAATAACCTACCAGTAATCAGAACAACAATAATTAGAGTAACATGATAATAATCAGAGTATCATACCAACAATCAGAGTAAACTACGAATAATCATAGTAACAAACCACATACCAATAATCAGAATAAAATACCACAAGGTTCGATGTAAAGTGTTTGCTTCAGCCATCCTTTGTAAAGACAGTGACGCCTCATTACTCAAACAATATTCTCAAGGTGAGGCGTAGTCATATTTCCTTTGAGTGAATTATTGGATATTTCATTGTTAAACTCAATGACAACTGAGCGCTTCAGCAGTGAAACTAATTATTGGAATTTATTGCTCGCTGTAGCTCATCAAACAGTTTTGATTTTAGGTTAATATTCATGGCGAATGGTGTTCAATGGCATGTAAGAATAAATAAATAAAAAAAAAAAAACGGTCGATGTTTAATATTCACTCGAATTTGCTTGTAATTGTTTTAAGATATCAAGTAAATGCGAAAACTAAGCACATGCAACATTTATATTATGACTAAAACAGTGGCAAAATAAACAGCGATAATATACCCAGTGTATGCATAGTATGAAGCAAAAATGTCATCATAAGATTAAAAAGTATTTGACTATTTTCTTGATGAATTTTTTTAAAACTAGAATATGGCTTTAGTTAGAGTGCGATCTTGCTTAAATAATGTTGTTTGTTCTTCGAACAACTGTCTATTCCATTGGATATAGTTTCCCCTCAAACAATAGAATATAGTGAGAATGTTTCATCCTCTTTTGTTTTGAAAAGGAATACAGAACGTTGAAATTCTTTTAATCGGAAAGTCATTAAAACATGTTAAATGTTTCGCAAAAATTACTGTAGACTTCTGTGTCATCCTTAATCGTCATGTTTACCTAATGAAAGAAGTGAGACTATTCGGTCACTGCACGAGTTAAATAAGAAGCAAGTTGGTTATTAAATTCACAACACAATGTAAGATACGATAGCACGATGGATTACTAAATGTAGTATAGTTGTGAATTTTATTTATTTCAGTATTTCGTTATAGCTGGGATTGGGCAACCACGGATTTCAATGGGAATTCAGTCACGGAAAAAACTTCAAAATCTTCATGATTTTCACACGTAATACATGCTTTATACTGTTAAGACTATGGTCACAAACTAAGTAACAGAAAAAAGCAAAAAACCAACAAGTTTTGTAAAACTTACCAGACAATTTAATTATCAAAGTTATAAATGAAAATGTGAGAGGAACTTACAGCATTATGAAGTGAATCAAAGCTAGTCCTGATAAAGGTCTATGAATGTCTTAAATGAACGAAAAGTTTTTATAAATTTAAAAATCGGAAATGTACTGGTCTTCCAAGAACCATGACGTTGTCAAGATGGCGTTGTCCAGAATTCCTTCGAATAATTTATAACCGTCCAAGAATAATAATATGCTCCAAATAATGAGTACTTTCTATTTCCACTGAACAGTCCAAACAAATGTTTTTTCTCTCGAATAATATCTAAGCACAACATAAAACACGTCTGTAGACTTACAACAGGAAAACAATGAGTGTGAAAGACTCCAAAAATCGGAATGAAATGAATGCTTAATTCTCTCATTATATACGCCGCATCCTGGGACTATATTACGCAATAGACCCCACGTGACATAAAACACTACTCATTTTGAGTCGATTTGGCCTATTCATGTGACCTAGCCCGGCGAATGGGAAGTTACAGAACTATTCCAGAAACGTCGAAACCCTATCAATCACTGAGAAATTATGGCATAAGCGGCATTTAAGTCATATTATTAAGATTATTATTAACAATTGTCAACACATGCGTACACATCTATTTATACATCCTATTCAGCTACTACTTAAGATATTCTGGTCACGTAGGCATAACTGATTAAATGTATTCTGTAGACATTATAGCCATGAATAAAAAATGTTAAAATTAGATAAAATCATGTCCCAGGAGTTACAATATAACATAGTTATACATAACAATGCTCATTTCAACACAATAAGAAAGATAGATTTAGTCATAATTGACACTTTTGTAGATTAAATATATAAAAGTAACCTTTAAATAATGTAACGTGGATACAATAACCGGTATTTTAGGTACAGATTAGGCACGGTAGTTCCCCATGAAGAAACGATTCAATGGGTAAGTTTAGTCATTTTGTTCATTACAGCAATTATTTCATGACGAGTCATTTTGTTCACCACAGCAATTATTTCATGAAGAATGTTATTCGTTATTTTGTTCATCGCATCAATTATCCTATGAATAAAGTAGTCACCATTTTATTCATCACGTCAATTATCTCATGAAAAAAGTTACTCATCATATTGTTCATCACATCAATATACCATGAAGAAAGTTAGTCGTGATTTTGTTCATCACAGCAATTATTTCATGAAGTCATTTTTTTCATCGCAACAATTATCCCATGAAGAAAGTTAGTCGTCATTTTGTCCATCTGCAATTATCTCATGAAGAAAGTCATCAGTGAGTTCATCACAGCAACTGTATAAAACGTGGTGAAGATGTTATGTTACATTTAGAAATAATGGCCACCTCAGTAAGAAATATTCAAACAGACAGGTAATATACATACAGACAGGTAAATGTCTTGCCAGCTTTTGATCTCCACACAGAACACACAATACCACAGCTACTAATTTGATAATGGAGTAAACACTAGTCAGATGTATCAATATATTGTCAATATCACGATTTCATTTCGTAGGGAATTTTTTATTTTGTTTTGATTGTGTGGTTTGGGTTTAGGTGTGTTCTTCAAAAGTGCCCATCCCATTATAATAGTGAACAGAGGCGCAATGTTTGAATAATATACTGGTGTTATTCGATCTCGTTGACATATGTGACAGACCCATTTACTGTTATATTTTAATAATAAAGGAAACACATTTAGCAACTTTGTTACATAAGGTATACATTTAGCGAATGAATCCACACACATGCACATGTTTGTTCCATGAATGAATATGCAAGAATGTTTTAAGATTAGATTCCAGTCTTGGTCTGCAAACAAATCTGGCACATGGCAACTTGCCATCTAATGGCAACTTGTCATGTAATGGCAACTTCTCATCTAATGGCAACTTGTCATCTAACTATACGTAAATTGCATTTTAACTTCTCTTATCACAGCACATGACCAATAAAGCGTAACGTATATCAAAACTAGTATTGATAGCTTGATACGCGGTCCATCACACATGGCCAACTGGCCACACAAGACGTTAATTCAAAATCATTCAGTTTATATGCGGTCAGCCTTTTCATGCATTAGTTATCCTCGCTTGAGAGACATAGTGCTTGTTTTATTCATCATGTAAGCCCAGTCATTTTAAAAGCACTTTCGACGCCTGATCATGAAATCTTAATCATCATCTGCAGATTTGCCATCCTAAGAATGCCCTTGGTTGATGCTTTCAGATTTAGTACCCAATTCCAGTGCTATCGATATCAATCTTGTGTAAGTTCATGTTCCACTGACGAGGACAGTTGGGCATAAAACAGTGGACAAAGCACTCCTATAACACTTTGTATTCTGACAGTGATAAATGGAAGGGTGTAAATTTAACTTTTTAAATGAAATGCGACCTACCTGGCTCATGATATCCTTATTTACCAACTCTTTATTTCCTTACAACTTACAAACATCTATATTATAATTTACAGTGAAGAATTACACCTTCTTCAAGCTTGTTGCATGATATGGTTATCTTTAGTCAGCAAGTCACCACGTAACGTATTAATAGCTGGTTAGTAAGCAATAAGAAAAGAAGCATGTAAGATAGTAATTAATTATCTGGACCCTTTTGGTGGGGTAGGGATGGTGGTGCCCAAACCCTACCCCCATCTTCCAGACTAGTTTCAGGATTTGAATTTTTTTGGGGTAATCTACTTATCGTCCTGAAACATCTAGACAAATATGATCACACACACACACACACACACACACACACACACACACACCTCCTCAACTGGCGTAGATGAAGTTAAAGTTACAAGGATGAATATACATTACCATCGAAAATGTTACATTTTACGAACTTAATTCTTCTCGCAAGGGGCAGCTGTATCCAGAATCCACAAATTTCATTGTAATTGGTAATGCTTGTTATAATGAAGAATATCAGCTTGATGTGCTTTCTCTGACAAATTCATAATTTGGGCACAATAAAAGAACGTCTAAAGAGGATAGGTTCTCCAGTAATGTCTTGAGTAATAGACGATTCACCCAAATGGTCTTTACAAACTGAATTAAAACTTTGAATTTGTGTCTACAGTTATTCAGATCAGATGCGTTGCCGATTAATTTATATCGGTTCTCAGACGTTTACAATTTATTTGATAAATGATTAATCCTGCTCGAAGTGCCCATATAAGATTTATCTAGTCTTTGCTCGAAGTGCCCATATAAGATTTATCTAGTCTTTGCTCAAAGTGCCTATCTAAGATTTATCTAATCTTTGCTCAATGTGACCATTAAAGATTTATCTGGTCGTAGCTGATTCTATGTTTTCCTGTTAAGATTATTTGTTACAGTTACGAGTTTCGTGTGCTACATTTTTATCTAATCTAAGCGCGGAAGGTACGTAACTGGTGATGATGTCCTTTAAAATTTGCAAAATTGATCAAGACAAAAACGGAGACAGAAAGCAATAAACATAGGTGTAGACACTGTACAGCATTAGCTGATGCTCAGTATAATAGCAGGGCAGTACTTAGCCCCTCACTTCCATACCATTTTGTCTAAGTGTATCATTGCGGTCTGTATAGGACACATCGAAATTACATATAAGTTGAGTTCAACTGCAAACTATACGGACACAGATCTATCATTGCATAATGCGCCGGCAGATCTGTCTGTGTAGTTTGTTCGGTGTAATAAGTAGAACAAACATCATAGACCCTGATCTGCATGCGCATTATGCTACATTAGATCAGGATCGTTGTAGTTTGCAGTTTGACTCGAATTATAAGCGAGCACATACTGTGTTATTTATTTTTTGTCAATATAGTGACATGATGATTCATTAAAATCAGAATATGGGCTTTATAATTCATAAAGGTCACTTCCTTGATGTTAATACAGTCAGTTAGCACATATGAAGATATCAGTTTCATGATAAGTTGCGGTTTTTTATGCTCTACCACTGGATAGCGCATATTGTGATTTTAGTTGGGAATTTAGACGGATGTGAGCATGATAGGTTGTTTGGAGTTTCCGATACAGAGAGTAGAAGTCTATGAAAAGACGTTGGTTGTTCGAGTTTTCGATATGGCTACCTATTTTACAGAAACAATCTCAACAAAATAACCAAAAATAATTTAGAGCAATTAGCCAGAACCGACAGAAATAACGCAGTGATAAATTGTAGGACTGAGCGTAATAAGTTAGAATTCTTAATTTTATTTCCGTCATCCCTTTCATCTTTAAGATCCTCTCTGAAAAGGAAAACAACATAAATATTTTACCTTGAAGCAGTTACTTCGTCCTCATTTATGACCATTTGTATTGCTAGTTTCACCAATGAGAAAATCTCCTTCGCAGCACATTTCTGGCAGGACTAGTGTGCTTCAGACAAATAGTGCTTCGCACGTCTTTTGTTTTGTTGTCTATTTTATCATCGTGTCACGTGGCTCCCAATGCATTTTCTTTGCGCAAGACCAGCTCGTTCCCATCGTCGTTTGTCCCTGACCTAGATTGCTTCAACCGGTTTACATAGCAGCTTTGATTCATTTCTTTTATTCCTAACCCTATCGTGTAGTATTTGTAATCTGCATTTTATGTGGCCAACTTTAGGTACTAAGTTGGTACTCAACTATATACGCAAAATATTTTGGCGATCGTGAGACTCAAGCCATTAACCATGGATGTGGAAGTCCAGCCCACAAACGAAACGAGTTATAAGGTCAATTAGGAACAATGTAATTGCAGGTTTACCTGAAACGTGCCTTTTTCTGCCTAACTTTGTACCGTATCTAACAGCGTGATGAAATAAGTTCTCAGCTAGTAATGTTTGTTCCGTTGCGAATAAGGTATGTTTGTCTATTCATTTGTCTGTATGTCACTGCGGTTCATTTTATTTATTAACTATCACTGTTTGTTGTGTTACGAATACTGACATAGCCCGTTGAATTTGTATTTGAAGAACCTCTGGCATGTGTACATTCTCACGTGTTATTGATTTTTCCTGGCCTTGCAAACATACGCCTCTGAAGGGTTCAGTGTCATCATCTACACAGAGAAAGAGATAAGGAGAGGTGTACACAGTATAGATGTAAATGAGAATAGCTGGAATTGAATTAATCGGTCATTTGTCAAAATGAATTAGATAAAAAAAAGTATGATACATTTGACCATAACACTGTTGTTTTGGTTTCTCTACATCGTTGACGGAGGTACATCTTTAAAGGAGGCGACGGCTGTGTTGTTTTTTTTTTCTTGATGTTCTATTTATCCTGATGTGAATGGATACTTCAGTTTCATTTTTAATTTCGTGTATATTCTTGTTCAGCATGCTGGTGGAAATAAATGTATTTAATAGTCTGAACACACACAGATATACGTATATAAGTGTGTAGTGATTAAAGCCTATAAGGATGTAAAAATACTCTTTTAATCTACCACAACCAAACTTCTTACTGAATGAGCAATTCACAATATCCATGGTATTGAGTATTTGTACGTTGCATCTCGATTTATGACTTTCATTATCAGAAGGATGACATTTATCGTCTCCATTTAATTCAGTAGCATACGTTTAAGATCACGACAGCATGGCGTGTTTCAGTAGTAAGTTACCGGCTGATTCAAGTCCACATATGTGGCAATCAGGCAGTAAGGTTTTCTTTTCGTTTGTGCTTTACGGAACAGCAACACAAGTAGGTTATTTAGTGCCGATGCAACTGGAGTATAGTGCCTGGCCCAAGGACATACCACAGTAGTTACCCCAGACTGGTGCGATTGTAGGATTCGAAAGCGCACACTTTCGTTCATGAGTCCAGCAGGCTAACCACTGAACAACCGCGGATCCCTCAAGCAGTAGGGAAAGTGGTCCAGTAGCAACATCTAGAACATGGTGGTGGTGGGTTTATTTCATGCTGTAGTACGACAAATGGTCCAGCAATATGTTTCTATAGGGGCATGAAGGTGACTTTGTTCTTATGCAGTAGTAATTAAAGCGATTCAGACATAGCTGGCATATGAGCGCTAACACTTGAATTAATATGTGAATAACTTTTATTTTACTTCTAGTGTGTAGAAATTGCCCAGGCAAAAAGAAAAACAACAAAACAAAAACATCCCACCAACCCCATCATTACCACATGAAATATAACTGGTGGTTCAAAAGTCACACGACTTATCGGCCACAAGTATATTATAAAGACGGCTTGGTAGGTTGTATGTTACAAGTTGTAAGAAACAAAATACAGTGAGCCACAACAAAATTAAAGAACATCTTGATGTAGTAGTTTTCTTTTCCTCCCAAAATTCAGTGGTGTAAACCTTAGCGATAGCCAATTCAGAAAATCACAATTGTCGTGTTCTATTGTTGTCCATTGTTAGACCGTTCTTCTGCGTTATACTATCCCACTCTATGAGGATTAAAGGCCAATATATACAAGCTCAGAGAGTAAGTCAAGAAACTGAATATTTCCTGCAACATGAAAATGTACTAATTAACTAATTAATTAATTCTGCCTAAGTTCCTAAAATGTTTTGATGGCTCGCATGTATTAGTTTAAAAGCATGTCAAAATAGAGGGCATGCCTGAAATAATCACGGATTAGGATTAGATTGATTGATGTTTGACCGGCACCTCAGTACATAAAAGGTAAATGTGTGGCGAGACAATTGCAGTAAAGTGTCATGCTCAAAGATACGTCACTGTGGTAACCACCAGGCCTGATTATGACATTCTTGTTGCTAGGCCGCAAACTCTAATGCTATAACTAGGTACACAACATGGTATTCAGAAGGTAAAGTCAACAAGAATGTCAGATGGGCTAAAACAAGGAATGCATTTCGACATGCATATGAAGTACTGGCTTGCAGACACAACGCAGATGAACTAAGATCATAACATCAAAATGACTAAGAGACAGCCATCAACTGTTAATATTGATACAGAACACGAATCTGTTTGGACAAGGTATGAAAATAATTGAGTCAATAACTGCCAGATATTAATGGGGAAAATGCATACTAAACTTTGACTGTATATTATTTATTTTCAACTAAGCACGAAGTTTGATTTCTGCATCTTGGCTGGCTGCTGCTGTTCTTTTAGCAGGAAGGAAATATTAAATTAAATGGTGGATGAAGTTATTTTAGTTACAAGGAATTGCAACATCAAAGTGTGGATAGAAGTATTGCTGACTATGAGAATACTGGTGTAAGAGAACATGCAATACTATTTTTGGCACGTCACATAATACAGCTCTGATATTCCCTCTGTGTAAATATATGCCACACTTCCAGCACACCTTGGAAATTTCAGTTATAAATACACATAATCACTACATGGTTTATTCTTTGAAAGTGATTTAAATAAGTGATGACGAATCAAGACCCGTTGGATTGGATAGCAAATTCGTGAATTAAAATGTCATAAGGTATTTTCGATCTTCTACATAGCAAACTTCTAAGCGATGTTATTTATTATGTACAAAGAAAGTAATTTCCTTGAATATTTGATTAATATTGTGAACAGTCCAAGTTCGTTTAAAAGGGATAAATACCATTAACAATGACAGCTATAGAAAATGATACTGACAGTGTCAATCACAATAACTCTCTCTCTCTCTCTCTCTCTCTCTCTCTCTCTCTCTCTCTCTCTCTCTCTCTCTCTGCTTATCTTTTTGCTGGTTCCCAGCAGAAACCTACTACATTGTATTAAAGCTTCGTTTGAATCATGCTTCAAGGTTTGGCTGTCAGCTGCTATATTTTCATCTGAAAACATCAGTTACTATGCATGACTGGTTTTAATGCACTTAGCCTTATCTGGTCCGAATATTAAAGGGATCGATTTTAATGGGGATTTTTACTTTACAGTTATGTAGTTTTGTCAAAGGTAACGGAGATTTCCCAAGATGCTTTCCCTTGGACAAGCATCTCTCTCAACTGGCATAACCAGCTAATGGACTGGAAAGCTTATTTACGCAAAATACTGGCCTAGCAGCAATTAAAAAAACCCCCGTGACTTAAACATTTATCGTAAAATGGGGAAAAGGGATGAAAAATGTTGATATCTCAGCGACATGATGAATAAAATTAAAATGGAACCATACTTAAAGCACACGTTGAGTGAAAATAGCTTCCCATGAAGATTAGTCAGATTGCGTGCAAATGTATGGGAACGCAGAGGCGTCATTCTACAAACAACACTTAAAGTCTACAAAGCTATTGTGTTGCCGACCTTGCCGTATGCTTGTCAAACCTGGCTGACCTCTCCGGTGGCCTAGTGGTTAGAGCGGCCGCCTTGGATGAGGGGGTCGTGGGTTCGAACCCCGGCCGAGTCATATCAAAGACTTATAAAAATGGTACTAACAGCCCCCACCCTCGCTAGGCGCTAAGCATTTAGAGGTAAGTTTTAGCATTGGTCGGCCTGGTGTCAGGATAATGTGATTAGGTGGGGGACATGATGCTACATGTCGGCGGCATGATGCCTCAGTGCTAGACATCACCTTAAACTGCCACACTGCAGACATCTTAGTGATATGATTGCAAAATTGTTACAGATATGTTAACAATCAAAACCACGCTCTCTCTCTCTCTCTCTCTCTCTCTCTCTCTCTCTCTCTCTCTCTCACACACACACACACACACACACACACACACACACACAACCTGGGCCGTGTACAAACGTCATGCAAAGAAACTGAACCATTTGCACACAGGCTGCGTGAAGAAACTGATATTGATAAGATAGCAGGACAGGGTCCCAAACACTGAGGTTCTCATGCGGGGAAACATTCCAAGCATCCACACTCAGCTGATGAAAACACAGCTGAGATGGAACGTAATCACAATGGCAGAAAAGCGTATACCAAAGATCTTTTACGGCGGAGGGAAAAAAATCTCAGTGAAGAAAAGCTTAAAAGATTCCTCAAGTCATCCTTTAAACGCTTCAACAATGACCTTGAGAATTGCGAAAATCTCACACAGTATCGCTCCAGCTCGTGCAGTCTCATCTATACTGGAGCTACAGACTTTGAACGGAGGAGAACTACAGAGACAGTGCAGACGCGTGAGCGGCGTAAACTTTTGAACTGCAGCACGTCTGCTATTTGATCAAGCAATCCTAAATAGGCATTCTCCTATCAAGTGTACACCACAGTTCAGAGCACAAATTAGATAGTGATGTTATGGTCATCTTTGAATTCGAAGGACGAAAAAACTGAGATAGAACTGTAGTTGAGAAACTACTGAATGTTAAGGAAAATAAAATATTCTCATTATTTGTCGTTGTTGTTGTTGTTGTTGTTGTGTGTGTGTCTGTGTGTGTGTGTGTGTGTGTGTGTGTGTGTACGCGCGCGCGCGTGCACCTGTCTCTTCATCTAATGCATTTTGTATACTCAAAATGCACAATGATATTCTCGTGACCAATCAAGAACAAATTCTTTACTTTTGACTTAAAAAAGAAATATTTAAACCAAATCCAATTAAATATTTCAAGAATAACACAAAAGGGCTCATGCAGGAAGCAAGGATATAGACGCTATATTTAATGGCCAGGTTTCTTACTGCACCATTTACAGTCGGCATGAATATTGTTATGCGACAATTCTGACAAATCAGTTACAATTATTTAAATGGAGATCTATGAGCTGGTGCTTCAGCTTTCAATATATAGCAAAGTCAGCAAACATTATAACGTGTGCCTAATGCTCAACATACGGGAGACCGCTCCGGTGGCCTAAGTGGTTAGAGCGTGCGCCTCGGATACGGGAGGTTAAGGTTTCGAACCCCGACCGAGTCATATCAAAGACTTATAAAAAATGGTACTAACAGCTGCCTCGCTAGGCGCTCAGCGTCAAGAGGTTAGTGTTAGGACTGGTCGGCCTGGTGTCAGGGTAATGTGACCGGGTTGGACATGACACCACATGTCGGCGGCATGACGCAATCAGTGCTAAACAGCACTATAAATTGCTACACTGCAGACATCGTAGAGATATGGCTGAAAAATTGTTAAAGCTACGTTAAAAATCCAACACACACACACACACACACACACACACGCACACGCACACACACGCACACACACACACTATGGCTTTATTGAACACCACAAACCGTCCATAATCACTATTTCGAATTTGTGTATGGATACGGCCGCGAGCATGGCACTAGACACATACTGTACATGTGTGAGTGGTAAAATCGGCCTTATGGCACTGATCCCAAACTGTACGTGTGTGTGTGTGTGTGTGTGTGTGTGTGTGTGTGTGTGTGTGTGTGTGGTAAAATCAGCCTTATGGCACTGATCCCAAGATGTACGTGTGTTTGTGTGTGGTAAAATCAGCCTTATGGCACTGATCCCAAACTGTACATGTGTGTGTGTGTGGGGGGGTAAAATCAGTCTTATGGCACTGATCCCAAACTATACGTGTGTGTGTGTGTGTGGTAAATCAGCCTTATGGCTCTGATCCCAAACTGTACGTGTGTGTGTGTGTATGTGTGTGTGTGTGTGTGTTTGGTAAAATCAGCCTTATAGTACTTGACCTAAACTTATGTAACATGATTGAGACTGTACGCATGTGTGTGTTAAAATCAGACTCATATCACTTGTCTCAGACTCTGTGTGTGTGTTTGTGTCTGTGTGAGTGTGTGTGTGTATGTCTGTGTGAGTGTGCGTGTGTGTTACAATCGACCGTATTCATGGCATTAATACTACCATTATCAGATCTGTTAAAGGCATAAACACAGGGTTTCATGGCGGCGATTTATTGTTTTGAATTTGTTATAAGTTACGAAGGCTAGAGTGATCACTCTGGTGTGGCGGTGTTTGAATGAAGGTGGTAATGCCACTTCTTTCAGTGAGAAAGAAACCGGCAAAGATTCTGATGATGACTTTGATGATTCTGATTCTGACGATGATAATGATGATGATGATGGTGGTGGTGGTGATGATGATGATGATGATAAAGACGACCACGACGATGATGCAAGCAATGAAAGTGGAGGGTTACACATATTAAAAATAACTTTGGTTGGCTAAGTTAGTCAATCTGCACGGATAAAAAAGTTGTTTTAGGACTTAGTTCCATCCATAAATGAGAATGGATACTAAATTGACCAGAAGATCTGATGCGGATAGACTCGGGAATAGTTGGCGAATCTCTAAGCCAGGAGCAGAATTTGGATCAGGACAAGTGGAAACTCTCTAACCTGCCTGATTATTTATAATTCATGATATAAACTCACCTCAAGGTATCAGATATAAACAATTTCCTTTCAATTGAATTATATAACTGAAAGCTAATAAGTATTGCACACTTATCTTGTGACACGACCGCTCCGGTGGCCAAAGTGATTAGAGCTTCCGCCTCGGATGCGGGTTGTCGCGGGTTCGAGCCCCGCTCGAGTCATGCCAAAGACTTATAAAAATGGTGCAAGCAGCTGCCTCGCTTGGCGTTCAGCATTAAGAGGCTAATGTTGGGATTGGTCGGCCTGTGGTGTCTGGATAATGTGACTGGGTGGGACATTATGCTACATGTCTGCGGCTTGATGCCCAAGTGCTAGACATTACTATAAACTGCCATACTAAAGACATGGTAGCGATAACACTCAAATTGTTAAAATTACATTAAAAATCAAAACACGTACAGATATCTTGTGAGGAACGTTCCAAATATTAACTCATCTGGATTCACTTGCAGTTGCTTACTCTTTCAGCCAAAACTATAGGAACAGTTATTTGTTACTTGTATGTTTGACTATGTGACTTGCATTAATTGTAGATATGAAGTTTGATCAATTAACTCAGAAAAGTATTAACTTTGTTCAAGTAAATCAGGTAAATTTTAAGTAATTGCAAAGTGATATTTTTTTATAAAGCTAAACTATAGTTTTTAATATTTAATGCATTCAGGAGTTTGAAAAACGACGAATCCTTAATATAAGAGGTGCTTTTGTTTTCTTCTACTAAATGTCCAAAGGAATAGCTACTTCATTGTTTTTACCGAAATTCTATTTTATTTTAAAATGATGAGAGCGCATTGTTTCCAGTTGATTTTGTTTATAACTCAGTTTTCTCCATTTGTTTGAAATGACAATAGAGGAAACTTAATGACTTTCGGAACAACCACTGTTGGTCATGACCGTGGGATGCAATAATTTAGGCTGCAGGAAGTTGTAAAATGTAGGGCATTTTTTTTTTCTCTCTGTCAATTAACGCCAAGGAATTGAAACACCTTTATGGGTGAAAGAAATGAATTTGAGCCAAAATGTTGCAAACGGTCGAAAAAAGCAGCTGTCTTCATCTTTTACGAAATTCAACATTGAACGTGCATTATACGAAAGTTGTAAATTCTCTATAACTACAATAAAAAATTAAAGTGAACTGTTGCAGTATCGATCGATTGATTGATTTGTTGATTGACTGAGGTTAAACAATACATCAGCTCAGTTTAGTACACAAGGCACAATACTAACGCCGATAGTTACAATGAATACGATATTTTATTCAGCTTAGCATAGCAAATGATATCCGCGACTGTACTCATTGAATTTGCACGTCAGCCTCTCAAAACGTAGCTGGGGGGCCCCGAGTGGCCGAGTGGTCTAAAGCTCTATCCGTTACGGATCACTGCCGTCTCACCTCTGTCCGCGTGGGTTCGAGTCTCGGATTCGGCCAATGTGGGTATGTGAGAAGGCTTGCCAGTAGCTTCTCGTGGGTCGGTGGTTCTTTCCGGGGTTTTCCCGGGTTCTTCCTCCACCATTAATATTGGCCGCCATGTATAACCTATCGTGTGCTGAAAAATGGCGTTAAACCATACAAAAACGACAACAACAAAACGTAGCTTAAGTTACCAAATTAGTTTCGCGTACGAATGTACATGTAATCTGTAATGTTTGTCCCGGAGTTGTGGAAGAGTAAAATTTTGATACATTTTTGAAAAATTGCTAAAGCTACGTTAAAAATCCAAACCACACACACGCACACAAGTTAACTGATGCACAACCAAATGTTTTAATAATGATAATCAATACCTTAATATGGAAATACAGTTCCATTGGGACAGCCGACAGTTTATCTCTCATTGATGTGACGAATGACTATTAAGGAAACAAGTTCACACATAAATACAGCATAACCGACCGTTGAGTAAAATGATCACGTATCATACCGTTAATATAAAAGTGAAGATCTTACACCATTATATTTCATCAGAGGTATAATTTAATGCGAATATAAACTGGTTTGGGCACCAATACATGCTAATCAACTAGGAAACGACTGAGACAATTATCAGACTGCTTCGCGTAAGGAAAAGGGAGATTTGTCACGCAAGAACAATAAAATCGTGTAATTTTCTGGCACGCAATTGTTACGTGATTTCGTGACACATGATTCTTAAAGTACCCTTCCTTTCATAAAAATAAGGACAAGAGAGATCTGCTTGTTGTTATGTCTCAGAAATTTTGTTGTAGCAAGAAACAATTAACGTTATCGCCGTCTGTTACTATCTACCAATAAGCGGAAAAAGCGAGGCTGGGAATCACAAAATGTGTCAGCATGAATTTAGCATGCGTTTGCACCCATCAGATGAATGTTATATTACTAAACCAAATTCGAACAAAGAATAGAATGGGAACTGAAATTTAAAAAAATTGTTTTTAATCCTTTACCTAAATAACATGATTGAATTGATCCTATTTTTTATTATTAGCACACAATATTAACAGTACTATGGATATTAACACCAGTCGCTCCGGTGGCCTAAGTGGCCTAAGTGGTTAGAGTTCGAATCCCGGTCGAATCATACCAAAGACTTATAAAAATGGTACTAATAGCTGTCTCGCTAGGCGCTCAGCATTAAGAGGTAAGTGTAAAGACTGGTCGGCCTGCTATGAATATATTTTGACCCGGTGGGACAGATTGATACAAGTCTGCGGCATGATACCCCAGTGCTAGATCACACAATCAACTGTCACACTTGTTGAAACTACGTTAAAAATCTAAGCCACACACACACACACACACACATTGACAGTAATGGGCCATTCTTAATATCTGAGATTGTACATTCTGTATCGAGATAGATGAACACCAAAATTTAAATCTAAAATGCAAAACAGTCCCCAACAAAGCAAACAAAGAAACAAACAAAACATGCTAATCAGACTTAAGTACAAGTCACAAATAGTCATACGATACGAGTTTGATAGTAAATTAATGGTACATAGTACATAAGGGCAGGGGAGTAGACGTAAAGTGTAGAATAGCGGACGAGATCAGTGGCTCGAAAATAGGCATATGTGAAACAAATATTTTTCTGCCTGAAAGAACTTGTTCACTAAATCGAGAATTACGTCATAAGATTCTGAATGATGAGTCAGATAAGTCCAAAAAAAAGTCACTAAAGTCTGACTGATAAGATGTGACAGAAAGGAATTACGTTCCAATAGTCTGACATATAAATAAGTCTGAAAGGAATTACGTTCCAACAGTCTAACATATAAAGATGTCTGAAAGGAATTACGTTCCAACAGTCTGACATATAAAGAAGTCTGAAAGGAATTACGTTCCAACAGTCTGACATATAAAGAAGTCTGAAAGGAATTACGTCAATAAAGGCTGACCTTTAAGATGCGTCAGTAAGGAATTACGTCACCAAAGGCTATCGGAAAAGATGTGTTAGAAAGGAAGTAAGTCTGAATTTTAAGATGTGTCATGTAGGAATTACGCCAGTAAAATTTGGATTATAAAATGCCTCAGACAGGATAACGTCACTAAAGTATGAATTATAAAATGTTAGATAAATTCCGAAGTTTCTGAGGCAGAAGTCTATAGTAGTGGACAAAGCCCATGTGCCAAATTACAAAGGACTCATCAACATGTCTATGTTTTTCTGAGCACGGAGAAACTCTCTAAATAAAAAAATGCACGAAAAACAGGTCCCAAGGTTATTCGCCGATTTAATTTTGCAGCACTCAGCCTGCAACAGTGAGTGAACATTAGTAAAATTATACAGTTTCAACCCCAGTACAGTTCATTACCAAACAAATCCGTGTAAATAACAGTAGTAAGGCTTATCAAGTCAGATCCAGCTATAATTAATCCAAACAGATAGGCAGATCATGAAAGGGTCGTTCTCGGCAAAACTACTTTCTTTGAGAATAACCAGATAGCCGCCAATGAAGAGTTAGTCTGAGCTGGACAGCCGCGCATAACTACTGTGACCTTGAACTTCAGAGGAAGCGGACTATATTTTCTTACAACAGGAGAAAATCCTTTATATATAATAAATAAAGTTACAATGGATAATGTCAGTTTGTTCTATATTTTGCATATGAAATTCTGACAGGAAATAACCGAAAGTACAAGATGAACGTTTGACAGGACATAATATTTAACACTGCAGTAGATCAGTGGTTCTCATCTCCTAGAGTCGCTATGAATCTTTTTTGAAGATGGCAAAACGTATCAGAACGTGAAATCGAAGTTGCGAGGCTCAGAAAAAAATATTTTTTAGGTTCGCGGCGAGGAAAGGTTGGGAACAAATGACAGATAAACCACTCCGAGGAAGCTCACGTATAGATTTGTTTTAATGGGTTCAGAATGCAAAATGTTTGTCTTAATGCAAACAGTAAGGGTAAAGAATGTTTCTTCTATGCTGCAGACTCTGCGTTGATTACACCAAGTGATCGTAGATTAAGACCTTCAAAGGACTGTCGAGTTAAATAACAACCATTGGTTAAAACGATGTTCTAAAATAAGCAATATACTATTTTTTTGTAAAACAAACCGTTGAAATAAATTTGATATATCAATAAATGTCTATTAAATATTAAACTGGGAGACAACACAGGAAACTAAGAGAAGCTAACTGAAACTGGTTAGAATCTCAGAGAAGACACGTTGCCATGGTAAAAGTATGTCAGTGTGGCAATATAGAGGACATTATAGCCACACACACACACACACACACACACACACACACA
>JAECUM010070240.1:0-20663 GCA_016617855.1 Megalonaias nervosa | reverse complement strand
AATTTCATAAACGAGCGAGTCAGTATCTGTAAACAACAACTTTGCATTTGGCTACTGCTTTTTAACAAAGCCCTAGTGAAAATCGTACATTAGCCACTTTGATAAATCTAACACAGCAGCACCGATGTAAATAGCCTTATTCAACTTTAAGTTTGTTTTCCTTCGCTGTACCGCGATAAGATTTTCATTAAAAATTTTCATACTGACAAAATCATCCTCTGACACAAATTTGATGTCATTGACGAGTTCAATGTTTACTCGCTTTCTAATATTTTCCGTTGTCTTACCAAAGCCGGAATTGTTCATAAGCTTAAAGAAGTTTTTCTCGAAATCAGTTACAGCTCTCCTCGAAGTGTTTGAGTTCATATAACCTCTCATCCACGGCGACTGATTGTATTTTAGCACACGATGAACTTTTCTTAACACAAGACCAGCATCTACTGCTTGTTTTAGATTTTTGTAATGTAAAACATAATTTCGCTTGTTAAGTAAATTTGGAACCATTGCTCGCTGATTATCGGATAACAAACTATATTTGATTACCATAGATTCCGCACAAAAAGGATAATCGTTGTGCAAGTCATGCATAGCAGTAGGATAATCGAGATCAACTTCAACAAAATATTAAATATCCTCTGGTATATTTACTACCGCTGCACGTAGAAATTGATTAGGTGTAATCCAACGAAATCCACCGTACGGCATTGGTTCTGACATTGCATATTCGTACAAATTATTCTTGTCAAGATAAACAATGTATTTTGACGGAAGCTCAGGATTATAATCTGGCATGTATTTGTTGTTTGCTCGAACATACTTTTTTTTTTTGTAATAACGCTAATGCCACCGCGGATGCCTTTTTCAATAAAGTTAAACATGTCAACGTCTGTTAGTAATTCTAACTTAACCTTGCTATACTTTAGCAGAGCATCCCACGACAGACTTGGAGCGCAGTAATACCAACAAAGATCAAGTCCGTAATTATTATAACTCACTTTTCGAAAACTTTCAAATACATCCGCCAGCAGTAGTACATCCGTTTTCAGATACAAATCATGACAATCGCCAAATGTCTTGCAATCAAATTTATTCCAAATATCTTGAGCATATTTGTACTCGTCATCAGTTATATTTTCGTTTTTTAACGCAGAATAAACTTTATCCTTGTTAGGTAAAGAAGTTTCATCAAATTTACTCCAATCGTCAAGATATTCGTAAAGAAATATTCCGTTTTTCGTTAGTAAGCTTGATTTATCACCGAAACAATTTTTTACGTTGTTAAACTTGTTAGAGCCTTTTACAAGCTCATCCAACGATGCCGCCATGAATTGCAAGAAGTCGATAAAACTCGGCTTACCTAGAGTAACCGACATATACTTTTCAAAATTATTCGGAATGCATTTGATTGTGTTATCAAGTTTTAAGCACGATCTTATTTTCTGTTCACCAAAAGCTTCTACTATAATATGGCTGTCATATCCTCGGAAATTGTGAAGAACAACAGGAATAACATCTGGAACATGAAATTTTAGATTGAATTTGTTGTGTGCAGGACCACGATATTTTCCAGTCAAATGGCAATGATCACGTACTTTATCGGACGACTCCATCGTTGCCAACAACTCTTGTTCACAAATATGACAAAATTCTGCTTGCTCGAAATCAATTTCCTGCTGCAGTGTTAATTTTGCCTTTGGAACAGTCTCTTTTAACAGATTGAAAACAACTTCAACTTCATCGATTAAATTTTTAAGCAACCAAACGGCGGGATTCGGTGGGATTCGGCCCTCTGTAACGATTAATCGGTCTGGACAAACTTGGATCAACACAACAAACAATTTTATACGCAACTCCACATGGAACATGGTTTTGTGTTTTTCTTGCACTCGGCTCGTTAGGATTATTTTCAACACCAAGTACTGACTGAAGCAAACATTCGAAATCAGCATAAACAACAAACGGCAATTTTACTTATAATTATGATTTGTAAATTGCAAACTTTTTCCTTTTTCTGTAGGCATCGTTATTCGTTGTACTTCCGAACAAAAGTTGTTTTGGCAGCACATTTTTGTTAGTACAACCGTCTAAACAACGATAAAAGAAGTACTTATTATTTTTTTGTTTGCTGTAGTGTTTACCAACAAGCCCATTAAAGTTTTTATCCACACATAATGACTTTTATAAAACAGTGGGTTTATTGTTGATTGTGAGGCTGTTGCAGAAATATATCTCGGATACACTTTTTCATGCTCATAAAGACCAATACATTGATTGAAACGTTGTTTTGCTTTTCAAACTTTGGCATTTGATTTTCTGCAACAGGAAAGTTTATTCCGGCGAAATTTAAGCTTGAGACATGTTCGATGCATTTGTTAACACGATCAGCGTTTTTTTTTTCTGCTGAAAACATCGCAGAAAGAATTGCCCGCTGAAAACATCTGTCGTCAGAGTTTGTAACGTTTACACAGCATTTTTTGTTTTTTATTTTCTGCAGCAAGCCAAAGTACAAACTTCCACGTAATACATTGTATTTCATTGTATGAAACAAAATTTCGGAAATCATTTCAAATTTCCAACCTGAACCTGATGTGATAAACTCTTCTATTTTCTTCCAAATTTCCAGATGAATTTCGTCAGCGAGCAAGACAAGATTTGTTCCAGGCAAAACCCGCTTTGATTTTGTGTTGATGAAAGATCAGCAATTTCTTCGTCAATATCATCTCCAGAAACATGTACTTTTAATAGTATAACATGATATTGTACTAAAATTTTCAAACCCTTGTGCACATCAAGCTCACGTTTTATAGTTGGCTCAAGAAGATGAAAAAGGTTTGTCGAGTTAAAATTTGCCAAAACGATTTGGTTATCAAGTCTGTAGCTGCTGTCAAAACCAGCAAAAGCGGTATAAATTTTTGTAGGTTCTCCAATTAGGCTCTTTTTAGCAATATCAAGCAAATTTAGCATTATTATATTATCTTTTACAAATCTTTAATTGGTATTTTAAAATACCTTTGTTGCAATTTTTTCTGTAGAGTTTGAAGAACCAGTCAAAAATAATTAAACAAATAGATTGCTTATTGTAATAATGACAGAAAACATAATGACAATCGCAAACGAGATGGAGTACTACCACGTGCATCCGAAGTATAACCTGTATGCTGGAAACATGTTAGGGTCAGTAATTAATATCAAAACGAAGTCACCGTTTGGTAAGGCAACTCCGACGGGTTATAAGATCAACGTAAGGTCGGAAGGTGGAGAACGTTTTGAAATGCTAAAGGAAAGATTTCATTTACTAGTTGTTTTGTGGAGACATTCCCGAAGGAATGAGAGTTTACCGAGTTAATGGTTCATTAACTGATAATAACATTGCATAATCTTAGTCTGCAAGATGAATTTCAACCACATCCAGTATTTGATTTGTATGAAGCCTCTGACAAAGGAATTATTCGAAACCGAAAAATAAAAAAGGTAATAGATAGTTTGCAAAAAACTGGGGATTTTATGTTAGGTGTTGGAAAACAAATTTATTACTACAGCCACAGGTTTGTTTTCGAAGCTTTTAATGGACTAATTCCGCCAGGGCTGGTAATTAATCATATTAACAACATTAATAGAGACAATCGCCTGGAAAACCTTGAACCTGTTACTCAGGAAGAAAACGTTATAAAAGGGGGAGGCTGCAGGGTTAATTTTAAGTGTTCAACGAAACCTGTTATTTCGTTTAACATTGTAGCAAATGAAGAAAAGAAATTTCCTTCAGTGTCAGCTGCGGCGAGATATTTTGACATTAATACAATGCTAGTAAAGTTTGTTGCAGATGGAACAATAAGAAATCATATGGAAGTTCAACAACTGGGCGCTATGATGTCAAATATCACACTGCCAAAAAATTATTGAAATTCGATTTTAGTGTGGTGGAAAATCAATTAGTCTGGCAATTGATAAAGTCATTTATGACTACCACGATACCAGGTCGGTAAAAAAGTATAAAGTTCAATTTTGTGCACAATAGAGGAGCTATCGCAGGAACTAGAAAATCATATTTGATATCGTTATGTAAACCAGTAAAATGTAAGTCGGTCTTACTCAAATACGAAGAAATTTACAAAAACATTATTTTTGGATGCTGTTAGTTGGTATCCAACTATTAAAATTATTACTGTAACCACGCCACTTGACAAGACTTTTCTTGCCATGCTTTCTGATTACTCGTTCAATAACAAATACATCTTTATCTGTCTTCTGCAGTTCTTGTTCGTAAAAGCTAACAATTACCGGTTCTCCTGACAAATCTTTTAGCGAGTAAGTAACGGGAATTGTCGTTTGGTGACATTTTGATAGATCATTTGGTGACATTTTGATAGATCTGTTTCGTGCTGTTGTAATCAGATATAATTTGCGGAAGATCGTTAATGTATCTGTTTATGTTTTAGCTGCCAGATGTTTGTAGATTCTTTCGATTAGTGTACGATTAAATCGTTCTACGATAACGCTTTTTCCCTCATTACCTGTAACATATTTTTTAATGTTATTTTGTTTCAGAAAATATTCAAATGTTTTATTGAAAAACTCAGCTCCGTGGTCAGTCCATATTTTATTTGATTTTCTTTCTGTACTTTTTATTACTTGCTTTAAAGCATCAGTTTTTGATGTTCCCGTTTTATCTGTAACAGGTATACTGAACGCGTATTTGATAAACACATCAATAACATTAAACAAGTATCTCTTGGCATCGTTGACAGACTAGACATATCTACTAGATCAATTGCCCAGATATTGTCAACGGCATTCGCGACAACCTAACGTCGCGGAAAGTTTCTTTTAGGTCAGTGTAACTCCAACGCAAGCTCCTGCTTCGCAAGCTTTCCAAGCGGGTCTCTTCCAAGCCGGGACTTTCCAAGTCCAAGTTTATACTTTGTTCCAATTAATCCTTGCACCACTTTTCGGCCAATACGTTCTCGTAGCCTGTGAAACAGGCCGATGGCCGGCTTCATGTCATGTAATTCGTTTAACATTATTTTATCACAGCGGTGTTTATTTTGTTTGGCGTCCCGATAACAAATGTCGTGGCGCATAGCTATCGCATCAACTTGAGTGTAAGGCTCTTGTCCAGGCAGTGGATTGCCGTTCTTGTCCAACTGTTTATCTAGCGGATTATACGGCACGATATATTTGTGGCCGGGCAATGTCCAACTGCCACGTGGTTTTGGTAATTTACCAATAAGTTTGAGGATGTTAATACCGCTGCCGATTACTTCTCAGCGATTGCAGGATTGGCAATATGTAACAGTTTTATCTTGTTCGATACAAAGATCCTTGTCACATTCACATACATGTTGTAGTTTTCACTATTATTTTTTAATCATCAACAATAATAACTTTTTCTACTCCGTCTGTTGTCATTGGAATTATTCCAGATCCCAGCGACTTTGTAGCCGCAACTGTGTCTGCGATGTCTGCTTTTTTGAGGAACATAAGTTTCTTTTTACCGCAAATAACACGGATACTTTTTAAGATTATTCTAATGGTTTTTATCTTTTTCTGTTTTCTCGTCTGTGTTGGCAGTTTTAGTTTTGCACTTGAGACAATATGTTGTCATTCTATATTACCTTTGTCACACAAAATTAGTGTTTAAAGAACACCATCTCCATATGCAGATTATTTCCTCCTTTTTTTGTTTCTGATTTTTCTTCTGGTTCTTTTTTGTTTCTTTGAATTTTCATTTTCTTTTCTTTTATCAAATTCTTCACCGTCTGTTATCTTTTTATATTTGTTACACAAAATTAATTGCACGCGCTCCATTAGCTGCACTTGGATGTTTACCAAACTGCAAAATGAACCTTAAAAATCTGGCTTAGAGTTCGTTGCCATCTTCAGGACAAACATAATACAATAGAATCCACAAGTAGACATTCCAACTGGCTGCAGTTGGTTAGAAGAATAATTTATGTTTTTGTTTTTATTTTCTAATATATTTCTTGATGACATCACTCGGAGGAAGTCCAAACGGATCAAAATAATTGTTATTGTAAACAGCTACCCAGTGAGTGCCGGATCCGTCATTGAAATCTTGAATGTTTATTACACATGAACCGTCTGCTGGTGCACTAGATAATTCGTCTTTGGAGCATACTCCTGAAAATTTTTAACTGATTTTAGTTTATCTAGTATTTCAAAGTTGGTCAGCGCGAGCGACTTTGTCGCCATCAACGTCTCGTGCCAGGCAGCATTAATCCACGACCGCGGGCTACTCCCTGGCCGATTCCGAGCAGATTTGGAAGGAAACTGCCTGCTCATAACCTGCTAAAATTGGAGCTATAGGAATAATCCTCTTTTCCGCCTTCTGGCTGTCTTTTTTTTAGTTGTTTTTGGTTTCCTTGACCGAGTTTCGGTTGTCTTTTTTCGAGTTGGCATTTTTATCAGTTACTGTCACACAAAGCTAAAGTTGGAGTTTGAACGTTACACATATTGTTTGTTACCGTCGCCCGCGACCTCTTTTTTAGTTGCTCCTGATACTGCTCCCGATGCTGCTGCTAGTCCTAGTATTCCTAATGCAGGAATTACTTTAGGTACTATTATTTTTGCTATTGTTGCAAATGCTGGTCCTAGAAAGCCGCCAGCTACAACGTCGCCGATAACAACGTCGTTGGCCATTGCTTTTACTTGAGACACTGACAAATTCAGAACAAATGGCTTGCCTCGATTGTGTTTATTGATTTTGTTGCTGTGTTAGCATTAATTTTGTTGATATACCGGTTCTGCCAGCGACGCTGTAGGCGTTGCGATTAATTTTTAAGGAAACCGCGCGTCATTTGGCAACAGCTGTCCAAAGTTTTTTTTAAACCTGTTCCTGGGTCAGGTATATTTCTTTTATAATGTATTTTGTTGTCATTGTTGTTTTATATTATTTTGCTAGTCAATATTCAAATTGTTTGCTAGACAATACTTGTAACTGTTTGTCAGACGTTACACTTGTACAGTCATTCTGCCTTTAGTTGCGTCAATTGTTAAGAATCTGTCCCTGACAACTAGCGCGTATACATTAAGTTGGCTAGCTGGAACACCGCCAAGCGTCCAAGTAACTTCGATCCGATAGCTCGTTCCGAATGCTTTGATACATCAAAGTAAAAGATCGGATAAAGAGCTCTGAATTCCTCGACATAAATTTTTGATCCGCTGAGTCTTGATATTTTTGCATTGCTTGCATCAAGTACATGTACGGTCGTGTTACGTTTCTGTTAGCGTCCGCGGAAAAGTTGCATTCGATTGCTCGTTCAGGATATTGTTTCGAATTTATTCTGGCAAATATTCGTCTTACATCAGCGTTATCAAATACGACGTTGTTTTGCTCTTCACTACCAAGCCGTTCCTGCAATTGAAACACAACAAACAAATGTCTTGGCAATAGTTCGCAAGGAGCTGTTGTTAATCGCCATGTGTAATCGGTTTTATTTGGAACTGCATTTTGGTATACTTTGTTTTGCTGGAACTATATCCTTTTCGTGTACTCGGTAAGCATTGATTCAAGTTCTATTGACTTGCTTATCGATGGAACAACTCGTTGCATCCACAAAGCTAGTCTAGAAATTACAAATTGTGCGTCGGCTCCACCAGCTCGAATCAAACAATCGTTCCGTTTTGCTCGATCAAGAATCGACATATGTTTTAGTCCACGAAAAACTTTGTTGTTATCACTGCAAAACCCAAATATTGTGCTTAACGGTAGCATCATTGTAATTTGACGAGATTGTGCGGCAAACGCTTTTCTCTTAGCATAACCTCCATTGTATCGTTGTTGTCGTATAATTGTAACGGCCAATCTTATTGCATCTCCAATATCACCAGCTGCATTACCGGGATTTGCGAAAAGATTATTGTTATCTGCACCAGCTGCACCAGCATTGGTACGAAATTCGCTTTACATAGCTTCTCCTGTGCTAGTATCTTTAACCCACATCATATTTGTTCCAACCGATCTCGAATAATCTTCCATAAACGAGACAATGTTAAGAATTGTACTTGTAATAGGCAAGTGCCTCGAAATATCTTCCACGGTTTGATTAGGCAGCTGGTAAGGAGCACTTCTGAACAAGCTCCATCCGTTATTTACAAAGCGCAATTTCTGTATCGGCTGCAATAGCACTACCAGCCGCTGTTAATATATGGCCATTTGCTTCTACCACCGCTTTGTGAGGTAATAGAAACACATTTTCGTCTCGAGTATTGAAAGTTCTGAAGCCGGCTTTATTTGGCTCGTTTGAGTTTTCGTCGAGATACTCAACATACTCAAATTCAGTTGCGAAGTCGTCGGTATTAAATTCTTCGGTAAGATCAAGATAATTTTTAACTGACGTCTTTATTCAATAATCTCCACACAAAATTATTGGCTTGACTAAAACGCTGGAATGTCCAATTTGATTGCAGAGCAATTGGGTTTTGTTTTCAAAACTAGTTTTCGAATTACATGTTCGCCATGTGGAGATAACAATTTCTTTGTTGTTGCTATCATTGCCTGTTTTATACCTTTCGTTGGTGCTATTGAAGAAACCACTTGTGATATCTCCTGCGAGAAAGGTGCGACGCCGCTGGAGTTGCCTTTAATTTTATCTGCAATCTTTTGTTCAACAGCTGTACCTGCTGCAGATGCTGCTCCCGTTGCGAAAGCTTTTGATCCGTCAGTTGCAATTGGTGCTACTTTATGTGCAATTCCGCGTATATTCTCAAAGATCTAAGAAAATATATTTCCCAAAAAACCTACAACTAATTTTTCTTCGATAATTTTTTTGCTTCATTGTTTTATTCAACTGTGTCTCACAAAAATTAGTCAAACCAACTTTGTTAGAAATTCTATAAAATTCGTCTTGTTGTGGTTGGAAAGTCTTTGTTAGTTTTCGATTGTACGTAGGTGCATGTAATACGTAACAATTGTGTTGTTAAAATCATGTTGCCGCCCAGATTGATCTGTAAGCTGCATTCTTATGCTTGATATTTGAATCTCAAGATTAATAAGATAATATATTACTTGACGAGGTGTAATTTGCATTAACGATCCTAGTGGAAAGTCTGAAGAAAAGCTATATATCGTTTGTTCTTGGCTACCACTAGCAGAATAAGATCATGATGCAATAGAGCTATTTATCAAAATTGTGTTTACCTGTGTTATGTTAACAGGAACATCTGCATCACATGTTATTGTTTTTTTTCTGCGGCTGTTGTTCCCATAGAGCCGTATTGTTGATTTTTAAAGCCTAACAATGACGCAATGCTAGTTGCTGGTGAAAAATCGATTAATAGATTATCGTTTAGCGTAATTCTGGAACCTAACGTGTTATAGTTGGGCGGCAACTCAAAATTGTCAGCAGGGCCAGTGGCGCCGCTTGTGATGTTGTTGGCTTCCTTTTTGGTAATTAATTCTTTTATTATCTTGTTACGGTCAGTTACGTTATATGCGCTTTGTGGTATTTTAACTGATACCTATATCAACATATTTGGTATCACCAATTCGGATTGAAAAGTAAAATCATCATTAATTCCAGTTTTTACATTTGCCATCGCATGCCACGCAGTAGCGGAAATTAATCCAATTTCGTACCGTCGATCTGGATCAAGTTATATCGCCGGATTATAGTTTACAGAAAAGTTTGCGCTGTCGTTTGTGGTTTGTGAAGAATCAAGTTAAAGAGTAGTTGAAATCATCTTATTTTTATTGGTAATACAAAAGTTAAAAATCACACTTACCGTCAGAATCATGTTGACTATGACGTCTAGAATTTGTAAAAGATCAAAGTTTACTGTTAAAGATCGCTATGTAGAATTTTGTATTCGCTTGTTTTAGTAACCTGTTTAAACGTAAATGATCGAGTATGTTTATGATTTCGTTGTCGATTTCAGTGCTTATGTTACCAGCTTCTTTTGATGATATTAGTAACATCAATCTGTCAACCATTTCCGCGGTTGATGTAAAAACTCTAACCGCGGCGTTGCCGCCATTAACGCCAGATCCAGTGGTTTCTGCAGGTAATTTTTTAAAATGTCTTTCCATATCATACTTATCAAACAGTCTATTAACATTCCAACCGTTGGGATATTCTTTTTCTCTAGTTCTGTATTGCTCTGCTGCTTTACTTACAACACCAGCAATAATTCCGTCTCTCATTTTCTCATAAAAATACTGTAATTCATCATCTGTTTTATCTTCTTTTACTGACCCTTCAGCTATAACAAAATCATTATATGTTTGTCTTAAATATTTTTATAACTTGTTGTATTCCTCAACTTTCCATGTTAGAATATTCATAAGGTCATTTACTTTTTTACTTTCAAGATATTTTTCAACAAACTCAACGAGTTCAGAATTTTGTATTGTCGCCCTAGCATTTTTTCTGTAAAATTTTATTTTATTATCTAACGGCATTAATTTTGCTGTCATTTCAGCTAATGTTTCTTTGTTCCCCAGATATTTCTTTAGTTTGTTTTGCCACGTCTTCAATTAATTTCCTTAATTCAGCAGGATTAACCATAAATTTTGATATTGTATGCTGAAACGCAAGAGGGTTGTTTATTAATATGTCAAATTCTGCTTTTCGTCTAACAGGATCATCAATATTTGCTACAAGTGCCTCTGCAATTTTTTTTTAGTTTCTTCTTTTGATCTTTCTCCGAACAAACCAAACAAACCTTTCTCCTGTAATTTCTTTAGCTCGTCAGCTGAAAGAGCAGCAGAATCTGGTTGTTTGCCAAGTACAGACTCAGTAACTGGGTTAAACGTTTGGCAGTTTCTTCCGCCGCAGCAAGTTGTTCTTGTCGTTCTTCTGGTACTTCTTCTTAAAAGCCGATCTTGTCTCAACAAATTTATTTAGTAAATCAATTTCTTTGTTTGTCCATTGTTATTAAGTAGGCTTTACAAAATTTGTTAACGCAGAAATAGTTGGATATACAACATCTCACACAAGATAGTTGGATATACAATATCTGAACATTTTTCTGGATCACGTTATCAAATAAGAAAACGTTATATTTGTCCTTGGTTGCTTGATGATAAAGCTCAATAAACTTATCTTTGGTTATGTCACAGCATTGCTCGTTTCCAATGTTTCGCACGTCAACATTGTCAAGTTCTGGAAACAGTATAAAACATCCTGCATTTTTTCGTATAAACCTGTCAACGTCATAAACCGCATTACACGTTTTGTTACGTGACAATGAAAAAAGACCGTATTTTGTTCACCTCATCGTTGTTTAGCGGAATATCGTCAAATACAATTATGTTATGTTCTGTCAAATCAAGTTCGTTTACCGGAATCAAATCTTCCGGTTGTCTTATAAAAAATATATCTTCACCTGCAACAAGCTCATCGCGAGGTTTGTCGTTGTAATCGTTAAGTAATTTGCTTTTGTGTTGTTGTGGATTAATTGTATAAAGATACACCCAATCATAGTTAAAGTTGTCGTTGAGCGGGAGGTTCATTAGCCAGTTTGTCTTGCCAGATCCTGTACGACCAACAATAAGATAATGACAGTCGGGTAGATTGTTGTTGTGTTTGTGCTTGACTATTCGCTCGGTATCAAAATTCAAAACTGGCAATGTTATATTTACCGCCACACATATTTTGTCGGCATAAATTGTATGCTGCGTGAAAGAATAAACAATGAGTTACTACACTAAATTCGGAACAACACTAACGGGTCGGTTTCTACCTACACAACTACTGTAACAACAAACGGTAAAGTTGATCTATCAGGGTATCTAAAAAAATCCGGCGATACATTGACCGGAAACATGTTAATGTCAAATTAACGAGTGCTTGATCTTGAAACAACATACCCACCAGTGAACGTTAACAACACACAAGCGGTGAGCTACGCTCAACTAAAAGCCGTCGACGATAACAAACTTGATAAAACCGGCGGAACAGTTACCGAAAATTTGGATACGTCTGGTAAAAAAATAATGAACTTGGAAACTACTTATCCACCAGCAAATTTAAACCAAAGTCAAGCAGTAAGCTGGCTTCAGTTAAAATACTTCGACGACAACAAACTTGACAAGACCAGCGAACAGGTACTGGAAACAATAATATATCTGTTAAAAAAAATTATTGATCTTGAAGAAAATTCCCACCAGCAAACGTGAATATGAGTCAAGCAACAAGTTACAATCAAGTAAAATCTGACTATGATGATGCGGTAAAAAAACGAAGATATAATGAGTGGTTATTTAACTTTGTCAAACAACTCAAAAGTAACTGGACTTTCAATAAACTCACCTCCTGCTGATGACAAAGACGCAGTGAGTTATCCTCAGTTTAAAGGCTCACTTATTCCTTAAAACTAGCTGGTGGAACAATGACTGGAAGTACTGATATGGGCGGTAAGTTAATTTACAATACACAGCTTGATAATTCAACGTTGGCCAACAATGATTGGCTAGCAGATGTTAGATTTGTTAAAAGTAATTTTGTTAAACTAAACGGTGATGCAATGTCTTGTGCGTTGAATATGGGCGCTAATAAAATAACGTCATCAAATGTTCCAACTGTTAATGATGATCTTGCAAATAAGAAATACGTTGAGGACAGTAAAGCAGCTGTATTTGCCGTTATTAACGCCGATTATTTAAAACTTGCTGGTGGTGCTATGATAGGACCAATTGACATGGGCTCTAGCAAAATAAGAACAAATTATACTCCGGTTAATCCGTCAGATCTATCCAATAAAGCTTACGTTGATAGTTTATCTATCGGCGGTGCAAAACGAACTACAAACAATATTGGGTATTTTTCAACACTTGTTGAGTCATCAAACAACAGAACAGGATTTGAGGTAAGTGCATAAACAACAACATCCAGGAAATAGTCCAAACCATGCTTTTCTTTTCAGTTTTATTGTTGTTGGCTAACAAGAATGGACAACCAGTGGAGAAACAGCAAACGTTTGGTTAAAAATCAAATGTCCTGTTGCAGTTGCGATTTGGCAATTTCATTTGCGTGGCCGATCAAATTCTGGTATTAGCCGAATTTATAACTGGTGGCTGGAGGGATCTAATGATAATACGAACTGGGCAATTTTGTATAGTACAGCAAACACGTATATTTCAGCGACACAATGCGTTACAATTCCAGCTACAAATACTGTTTACAAGTACTTGTATTTTTCAAATATACGTTATTTCAGCAGAAAGTCCGTTTCCTGGTCTAAGTGCATTTCAAATATATACACTAGATGATCAGGTATGATTGTGACGATTACATTGTTGCGATTACATTTACTAAGCTGAAATTTAATCGGATATTATAAAAATAATGACAGACCCAGCAATTATAACCGTTGCAAAAAAAATTTACGATAATGTTTTTAACCTCAACAAAGATGTTTCTACAAGGGATGTCAGTGATAAATCACAGGTGGCAAACAACATCAACTTAATGAAAAGAATCTCCACATTGATTCGATAACGATCCAGTAAGACCGTTGCCAGAAAGCAAAGATAATTTTGTTCGTGTTATGCACATGCGAGGACCACAACTGAAAGACGCCATAAAAAAAAATTTGATACAATAAGCAGATAGTGTCATCCTGATGATTGTCGCGAAGAACAAGAGCAAGATGAAATCTTGCTTAAAAAAAATCGCTTGAGCTGAACAATGAAAATATAGATACAATTATTCAATCAGATCTGATAAAAGCACGAGCGCATGGTGGAAGAAAGCAAGAAGAAGCTCGAATAGATAATAATCATAGTCGTCTCAGCAAATTGCGGAAAAAAAATTGAACAAAAACAAAAACTTAAGCGATAGTTTTTCAAAACGTGAAAAATTTCAAAAACTCGGCATGTATTATCATGACAAGCAAACCCTACGTAAAGTTGTTGGTAATATATCAGCAGATGCAGCATTAATGATCAAAGTGTACTCGAACGCAATTATACCAATGCTGCGTGAGATACCAGAATTTGATCCAATTATTATTAATAAATCGCTGAAGATAATCGAGGACCTTAACAAGCAAGTTGACGATTATGATGATGCTGAGCGAAAAGCGTTTTTCAATGAAGTCGAATCAGCAAGTTTGGAAAGAAGATTTCATCTTACTATGACATCAGTGAAGCAGATGATGTTCCACTGCCCTCACTCCAGCGCTCTAGACAATTGTCAATACGAAATTATTACACCAAAGTTGAGAAAATATTCACACAACCCTACAGCAAACTACTGGAAAAAGTTACCACATTTGTTGTACAAAATATACAGAATAAAAACTATCTCCGTTAATGCTGCAAAATTTTATATCCGCATGCGCAATTATCAGACAACATTTTGTTCTTAAAAATTTTACGTTGAATCAATTCATCTTAGTACTCGGATTTATCGATAAAACAGAAAACGAATACAACGGTATGGCAAATGAAATAGATTTGTATGAGCTTGAAGTAAATTCTTCTAGAAAGTTTAATTTATGCCGCTGGTTAATAAAATATGAAGTATTAGCCAATGAAAAATACAAAGATACTTCATTGGATGTTTATGACAAGTACAAAAATATTATGGCTGATCCTCCTTATGATACGTTTCATGAATTTCTTAATTCAGTTGTTGGTACTAAAATTTTTACTGTTGTGTAACAATTTTAATCGATCGTAAAAAAGAACTAATGGAAAAAAAAAAAATAAATCATTGAGTTCAATCATGTTTCAGGGGAGATTCCAAAATCAGAGATAGACGCACTAATGCAGTGTTGCAAGTTTTATCATAAAAATCTTTGGTGAGTAATAAATGCTACAAGTATTATAGTAGAATTATAAAAGTAATTTCTTATTTACCACTGTTTTTAACTGGAACCGGTATTGTCTCTAGTGGTGCAACAGCAAATCCTTTTTGTTAATTATATATGGTGCTGGTGCTTCTCTTACAACAGCTTGAAAAAAGATTGAGCCTCGACTTAGACAAAAAGAATGCCTGCAAGACAGCAAGTATCACAGATAAAAAATTATTTGATCAAATACGATCTTATTTGCGTGGCGTAAAATACGATATGGACGATTTAATACGTGAGTTTCGTATCATTGATAGTATGCTAACAGATATTCTCCCGATGAGAGTTAGCAAGTACCCCCAAAAATTATAAATTCCATTGTAAATGACATGGATCCAGGGTCATTAGTAATTTCCCATACTCAGATCATAAATACCTTAAGATTTAGAAATTTTCAGTAATAACTTACCACCTTCATCTGCGACTAGTGTTGATCACTTGACTTATAATGGTCACATGATATGAGGAGACTGGTGTAGATGGATGGTAATTCAAGCCTCTCATCCCTGTTTAGGTCATGTGATCAACATTAGTTCTTAATGATCATGAATTATCCAGAGCAAGGAAGCAACCTTTTCAGTTAGATACAGGGTATTTTGTTGTGTTATAAGTCAAGTTGCAGTCTGTAAATAACCTTAAAGTAAACAAGATTATTTCATTCCTGTTTTAAGTTTAGTTCTAAAGTCATTGTTTACTGTGTATAATTTTAGAGGAATCATTTATTTAAAAATAATTAATTGGAATTGCAAAGTGCTAATTGAGATTTTGGATTAAATCACTATTTTTTTTTGGGGGGGGGGATTATTGGTGAATTCAATCAAGAACATTCTATATCATATTATTGTGATACATAAAGATTGTTAGCAAAATCAGATCAATCAAAGCTACAGGCACATCAGCACATTCAATACTCAAATTCATTCAGAACACACTATACTTTTGGACTTGTGATAGAACTTTTGGGATTTAAGTCACAGTACTGCAAGTTCCAATTTAAGTTTGAGTTTGTATTCCAGGTAATTAATTATTAATTGAATTTTACTAAACTTTTTACTAAACCTTTTGGATGATCTCTTCTCTGTTACTTTGCTTAAGACCATAGAGTCATAACAGGTTCATTAGCTGATTAAATATAGAGATAATTACAAATGTATTCATACTTACATACAAGCGGTTAAAAATTTAAGTAAAATACCCCCAGCGAGGAAAGCAAATATTGCAAATTTACTCTGCCCAAAATAAACTCTTGATGAAGCACTTATAAATATAACAATTGATGATGGTGATGACATAACTTTAATCCATTGAAAGGTTTGTTTTCATATTTTATTGTTCGACCCCTTTAACACCAGTTTAATACAATTTATTATGTGTCAAATGTAAGTACCTGTAGATTGAGACCAGTCTAGTGGTGTATGGGGTGTTCAGGGAGGAGTAGTACCTCTGGTGGGGTAGCAGTCGTACTCCCATGGGGTAGCTAGTCCACCTTTGGTCCCCACCTGTCACTCAACTCTCACCTGTGGCTCCCAGTAGCTTTAGCATGCACAGCGGCCACACCACGGGCAACGGCTTCGACTGGCCGGCTAAACCAGGTTGAGGGTAGCCGACGGGCCTCAAACCCTCGGTGATCTAGGTTTGTCTACCTAAGCATGTGAAGACTGGACCCGGCAGACTGCGCGGAGGAACTACCAGCTGGTCAACGGGCAGAAAGGCGGTTACAGCAAGCGACGTGGAACGCGACTAGGGTACATTGAGACACCTTAGACACTGCTGGCCATCCACTGCATCCCCCCTATCTCCAGCCGTCTCGACTCTGTCTTGCCACTGGATCCAGATTGGCGGGGACGAGAGAGTGAGGTAGACGAGTGCGCAACTCCTCCTCACTGAAATTAAATTCTCACGCGGAAGTCATGACTTCACCAGATTACTATCCCATTCCATCATCCTGCAAGTCCTGCGGCGACGGGGAAGTGGCGAAGCGGCAGGTGTGGATTCACTGGCAGCCGTAGTAACAACCCTGCACGCAGGCGGCTCAGGCCATAGGGTCGTCTTCCTGTGATTGAAGTAGCATGGGAGTTCGGCAGCCACCTGAGCGTCCGAGCAGCCCTCTTTAGGACTACACTGCTTGCCTCCACAGCCAGAGGAAGGGACTAGAAAAGGTGTCCTAAACATTGTCTGCTTCATCTTACCCTGGCCAGCTTAACGCGGCTGGCGGGGATCCCACTCCAGCGGTAAGAAAACAAAGAAACAGATCAAGGTGACAACTCTCATCTTAGGTGCATGGAACGTGCGCACACTCATGGATCGTGCCGGGACTGAAAGGCCTGAAAGACGGACTGCTTTGATTGCCAGAGAGCTGGCCAGGTACAAAGTCCAGATTTCAGCACTCAGCGAGACCCGATTTGCCGACGAAGGTCAACTGTCAGAGGTAAATGCAGGCTACACCTTCTTTTGGATTGGACACAGTGAGGAAGAACGTCGCGAGGCTGGAGTTGGGTTTGCCATCATGTCCACCCTGGTCAACAAGACAGTCGGCCCACCTAAAGGCATCAACGATCGTCTAATGACCGTTCGATTGCCGCTCCCAAGAAAGCGATATGCCACACTAGTCAGCGCCTACGCCCCAACACTGACAAACCCTGATAAGATCAAGGACAAGTTCAACGATGAACTGAGATCCACTATTGCTGCCGTGCCCAGAACAGATAAACTCATCGTCCTTGGTGACTTTAACGCCCGGGTTGGCGCAGAGCACACTTCATGGAAAGGAGTGCTGGGAAAAAATGGGATTGGCAGCTGTAACAGCAATAGCCTCCTACTGCCGAAAACTTGTGCAGCGCACGAACTGCTCCTCACCAACTCTGTCTTCCGCCTACCACTTCGCAACAAAACGTTATGGATGCACCCACGCTCCAAGCACTGGCATCTGCTCGACTACGTCATAGTGCGACAGAAAGACAGGCAGGACGTCAGAGTGACGAAGGCTATGTGTGGAGTTGAGTGCTGGACTGACCACAGGCTGATCATCTCCAAACTTAACATCAGGATACAGCCTCCTAGACGTCCTCAAGGAAGCAAGACGCTGAAGCGACTGAACGTCTCCAAGCTGAAAAACGATTCAGTGAAGCAGTCCCTTGCAGACGAACTAGACAACAAGCTGGAAGCCATCACTCTAGGCTCGCATGATGTAGAGACTGATTGGGTGTCCCTTCGGGATGTTGTCTACTCCACCGCCGCCGATGTGGTAGGCCCTACCACGCGCAAGCACCAGGACTGGTTCGACGATAACGACGATCGCATTCAAGAACTGCTCGACGAAAAACACCGCACACACAGAGCGCTGATAAATGACCCGCACTCCACATCTATGAAAGCTGCATTCGCCAATATCAGAAGAACAGTGCAGAGAGAGCTCCGACAGATGCAGGACACATGGCTGAGCAAGAAGGCGGACGAGATCCAATCATATGCAGACCGCAATGACATGAAGAGGTTCTACGAGGCGCTCAAGACAATCTACGGTCCCACTAAATCAGGATCTTCCCCCCTCCTCAGTGCAGATGGGATCACGCTGATCACTGATAAGGAAGAGATTCTCAAGCGCTGGGCAGAACACTTCGACAGTGTCCTCAACCGTCCTTCCTCCATCAACGCTGAAGCCATCGCTCGCCTGCCCCAGGTCCCAACCAACGCTTCCCTCTCGGATTCGCCAAGTTTTACAGAAGTAGAGAAGGCAATTAAAAGTCTATCCAGTGGCAAAGCCCCGGGTTCTGACTCCATCCCAGCGGAAGTCTACGCAGCTGGTGGTCCCCGACTGACACAGAAGCTTACTGACCTCTTCCAGTCCGTGTGGAACCAGGAGAAGATTCCGCAGGAGTTCAAAGACGCCTCTATTGTCCACCTGTACAACGGAAGGGGAACCGGCAAGCATGCGACAACCACCGTGGCATCTCCCTATTATCCATCGCAGGGAAGATACTGGCCAGAATTCTGCTAAATCGACTGACCGTCCACTTGGAGCAAGGCTTGCTACCAGAGAGTCAGTGCGGCTTCAGGCAGGATCGGGGCACCGTGGACATGATCTTCGCAGCCAGACAACTCCAGGAGAAATGCCAAGAGTAGAACGTCAGCCTCTACACCACTTCTGTGGACCCCGCTAAGGCTTTTGACACTGTGAGTCGTGAAGGTCTGTGGAGGATCATGGTAAAGTTCGGATGCCCTTAGAAGTTCACCACCATGGTCAGACAGTTCCACGATGGCATGCTCGCCAGAGTACAGCATGATGGAGAGTTCTCCCTGCCTTTTCCAGTGACAAACGGTGTCAAGTAGGGCTGCATTCTTGCCCCGACCCTGTTCAGCATGATGTTCACAGCGATGCTGACCCACGCTTTCCGTGAGGGTGACATTGGCATCGACATCCGGTTCAGGACTGATGGGAACATCTTCAACCTGAGAATACCGCAGGCTAAGACCAAAGTCCAGGAAGACACCATCCGCGACTTCCTCTTTGCTGTCGACTGCGCTTTGAATGCTGGTACTCAGTCTGACATGCAAGAAAGTATGGATCGGTTCTCCAAAGCCTGCACAGACTTCGGACTCACAATAAGTACGAAGGAGACCGAAATCATGTACCAGCCTGCACCCCCAGTCCCCTACAATGAACCCAGCATTACCGTCGATGGCCAGAAGCTCGCTGTTGCTGACAAGTTCATCTATCTTGGGAGCACTTTGTCACGCACAGTCTCCATCGATGAAGAGGTCACTCTCAGGATTGCCCGTGCAAGTGCAGCCTTCGGCAGACTTCACAATACTGTGTGGAAGAGAAGAGGAATCAGCCTGTGAACCAAGCTCAAGGTGTACCGCGCAGTAGTACTGCCCTCCCTCTTGTACGCCTGTGAGACATGGACGGTGTACAGTCGCCATGCAAAACAGCTGAACTCCTTCCACATGCGCTGCCTCAGAAAACTGCTCCACATCAAAAGGCAGGACAAGACTCCTGACACAGAAATCCTCCAGAGAGCAGAGATGACAAGCGTCTATGCCATGCTCAGAAGATCACAACTCCGCTGGGCTGGCCATGTCTGCCGTATGCCTGATGAGGGCCTCCCAAAGAGACTGTTCTATGGGGAAATCGCTGAAGGCAAGCGTTCCCGAGGAGGCCAAAAGAAACGGTTCAAGGACACGCTCAAAGCCTCCATGAAGTCCTGTGGCATTGACCCAACCAACTGGGAGCAGCTTGCCGAAGACTGCGCTGCCTGGCGTCACCAGATCAACTCAGACGCAGCTGCATTTGAAGAGCACCGGATCAACGAGGCCAAGCAGAAACGCCAGCAGAGGAAGAGCAGAGCCAGCACCAACCCTCAGTCCATCCAGCCCCCGGAAATTCCTTGTCCTCATTGCCCTAGACTCTTCAGAGCGCAGATTGGCCTCACCAGCCGTCTGCGCACTCACAGACCAGCCCAGATCTGAAGTCATGGTCGTCTTCGAGACCGAAGGACGAACATCATCATCAGTGTTCATCATTTTGAAGAGAGGGATACTTGAAAGAAACAAAAGGATAACAAACCTCTGGTATAAAATATGGACTTTCAATGAACAAAGTGGGTAATAGTCTTCACTGAACAAACCTTTTGATTAGAAAGAAACATTAGTAATCTCTCAATGAGCACTTGCCTTGTACAGTGAGTATGAGAAGATTTACTCACCCACTGGAGATTTTCAATTGCCATTACAAGTTAGGCAAGTTACTTGTCAAGCTATGGATATATAGATGGGTGGATATATATATATATATACTTGTCAAGCTATGGATATATAGATGGTTGGAATTAATAGAATATATATATATA
>JAECUM010070238.1:0-16643 GCA_016617855.1 Megalonaias nervosa | reverse complement strand
ATATATAGGTGGGTGGGTGGGTGTACGTCTGTGTGTTTATGTGTGTGTGTGTGTGTGTGTGTGTGTGTGTGTGTGTGCCAACTATCCAATTATAGCCTCTGCCAACGTATCTATCGATCCACAAACATACGTTTTCACAACTGAATGGTTTTAAGATAAGTAATATAAAAGAGAGAAGTAACAAGCTTTATAAAGTTCAACAAATAATTTACTTTCCTAGAAAACAGATGTTAAAGCACGAATGAATAATTTTTCTAGTAACAAGATCATATAGTCTTCTACTTGATCTCAGGTCATAATTAGCATTTTCTAATAAAAACTATTACCTAATGGAAGGTTTCTTTTCAGGAGGTTCATAATGTTTACAAAATAAAATTTTAGTTATAGTTAGAAGTATATTGCTATAATTATAATATAGGATGTGGAATATGCCAGGTAGACAAGTTGAATTACAATAACCTAGACCCAGCGCAAAATAAACATGTTTAAGTCCAATAATGATAATCCTAATATCAAACCCATAAACATAGAGAATAATTTAGCTATGTATTAGTTGTTTACAAAATAAAGAGTCAATAATTCAGTTAGGTACAAAATGAACATGGTTAAGTCCTACATAAAAATGTTACAATAGCATATACCAAAATAATAAAAAATAAAAATAAACTAACAGACAATGCAATTTAAATATAAACGCATACCTACATGCATACGTACGTACGTACGCACGTACATACATACACACACGTACGTACGCCCGCACATACATACATACATGCATACATACATACGAGCCGCGGCTCTCTAGTGATTAGCATCCACGATTCCCTGCTAAACTGGTGCGATTTCGAATTGTAAAATTGATAAGCCCTGGATGGTTACTATGATGTGTCCCTGGTCAAGGAAAGTAAGTCCAACGACCTTGGCACCGAATAACTTACTTGTGCCGTAAAAATCCATCCATCCATCTATCCAGATTGCAGCATTGGAGTGTGTCATTTTTATTATATGTGGATTTATAATGTCATGGATATGATGATGTCGATAAGAAAGTCATTCTTTGGATGGTATCAATTGAAAATGCAAGGAATTATATTTTGATTTTTTACCTATTCACAGTTGTTGATTTTTATATTTATTAATAATTCATTACTGCTTATTTTGCTTCCGTGTGATTGCCGAGTCATTCTACTGCGTTAAGATATATTTCCATGCATTTTCATCTTGACAAATTACAAGTCTTTTTCAGTTATAAAACATTTTAATAAAGTACACGGTCGGTGTGCAGAAAGAGTCTAGGTAGATTTCCTTGTAGTCTTGTACTAAAACATGGGTATTTTAAGCTTTGAGAAAAAGAACGAACTGAGATACATATTTTCTGGTAGGAAGGAGAAACAGGAAAACAAAAGCTCTATCTCTTATTTTGTCACATTGTGGCATTAGTTACCTGCATGTGCTGAAGAAATACGAGGCATGGGAGTATCGTGAGCAACCATTTCCAGCAAATAAGGTATGAAAAGAGATTAAGTACAGAACGTGTCTAAACTAATACATTGTAACTTAACGAATCGAACTGAAAAAGCTTGTAAAGTTACTGAAAAATGTCAATAACGGGCACACGTTCGGGAGACCATAACATTTCCTTCATAGACAGGTGCTCTTGATTTAGAGGGTCAATATGTAAGTCCACATAAAAAGGCACTTTATATATATATATATCTTAGGACCCTATGGTCTTAAATAAGTAATAGAAAACACTGAGAAGCAGCAAACTTTGTAACATATTCTACAAAAATTTTATATTCCTATAATACAAAGCGAAAATATAAAACGAGCTTGCGGTATTGCAAATTAAATCCCAAAAATCTCAGATAAAAACTTATCCAAAATCTTAGAATCAATGACAAAAGTCGTCCTGCATAAACTTTAGTGGAAATCCAAATTAAAGCCAACGCTGAAATTGTTGATATGCCTGTGAAGTCCTGTGTCGTGGTGATGTACCAACAGTTTTTCTTTGGATCACAATAATACAATCCAAGGATATATCCTGTTTATACTTCACTATAAATCAAGGTCTATATTTCCAAAGATGTTATCAGAGCACTTTTTTTTTTATTTACAGAGAAGACATAATTTGACTAAATCCAAATCAAATACTGTACACAACAATGATATCTCGATTCTGCTGAGATGTTCAAGCACGAATGAATAATTACTAGAAAATGAAGTTTATATAGTCCTCTACATGACCTCAGGTCACAATTAGCATTCCCCCCCCCCCAGAGAGAGAGAGAGAGAGAGAGAGAGAGAGAGAGAGAGAGAGAGAGAGAGAGAGAATTCATTAATAAACTAGTGATTTCATTTCATGTAGACACATACTTAGGCATTATATGATAAATTTGTGTCTTATGGATACGAGTATTGGAGTATTGCTGCACGAAATTAACAAAGAATGCGGTTCGGATCTAAATGTGAATTTGTATAGATCTTAATTATAGGACAAATTCTGTGCGTCTCAGAAGTTTGTAGAAAGGACTTGTGGTATCAGTTTCTCTGTGAACCTTAAATCAATAATAGTTCGAACAGTAAGATGATCCTCGAAAAATATATGTTGCTTAATAAATAAGTCGGCAAGTACACAGCCCCAATGAAATGTTAATATGCTTATGCTAAAAGCAACGTTTTAGACACTATGACGCCGGACATAATCAGAATAAAAAGTACTTTTAATCACTGTAGCGTCATGCAGTAATCATAAGTACTCTTTAGTTTAATTTTATCTTGATTCTAATGTCATTTGTTTTCTCTGTGAAAAAAATACCTTAATGAAAAGAAGCGAATCACACACACACACACACACACACACACAGATAACTTCAGTACTATTGCTGATTTATGATATTCATTCCAAATATAATATCAAATTTAATATAATAATATATAATACTATAAAATGAGTGCTATGCATGCGATTTCGATACCTACCGCCAGATAAATACTCTAGATACTATTTCAACACTTACTGCCGAAATATATGTACGTGTGATGATGAAACGTGGGGCAGAGTGGTTGCATGAGATATCAATATGAGCCATTGAGGTATTAAATGAGATAAGAATTACAGGAAAGTGTCAGGCTATTACTATCGGATTTAATGACTCGAGTTCAAATGGATTTTATATGCAGTGAAAACTCTCCATGATACCTTCTCAGGGATACATGCTTAGGGAGCACATGATTTCATTTGCGCTAGAATGCTCTTAACAGAAAGGTTGAATATGAAAACTGAATAAAGAAAGCGAATTTATAAAGGTTTATTCTTGGATTTCTGGAAACGAAAATAGTTTTCCCTTGTGTTTAAAACGATTCTGTCAGCACTCGAGATAACTGCCCATAATTAGTTGAAATGATATAATTTCTTCAAGAAAATATTAAATGCGTCCCTGCAAATGTTGTTATAAGATATGGGATTAATAATTACTTACCAAATAGAAAGATTTTGCCTGATCATTTACATGAATAATGCATCCTGTGGCATTTCATTCTAATACTGATTCATCTATATATTGTATGAAATTATCTTTGATTTACAAGTTTTGGTTTGATTGAATTTGGTGTCAAATGGCACATCAATAAAAGCAAGTTTATGAGTTCCGTGAGTAATGTGCCTTGTCCTAGAACAAGAACTTTAGCCGTCCTGGTTTGATCCGATGATATGATTCGATCCTGCACCCTTCGATCGAGAGTCTGCCACTACAACCAATGAGCAACCTCTGCTCATACATCCATTAGTTGCGCTTACCACATGCTGGAACTCGCATCGGACCTACTATATGTCGCTGAGATCACAGGGTGCAATTTCTAACTGACATTACGTACACGTAAAAATAGGAAACATCTGAACATCCGGCACGAACATCTGATCTCTCTCTCTCTCTCTCATCTTTACAAAAAGTGGACCATCGCTCGTTGGTGCTTTAAACTGATCTTTTAGGGGTGGGGTGCTTCTCATTAGGTTTATCTTCTAACTTTTCAAATTTGTATCTACTATTGACTCTGTCTTTGACCCTAGAACTCGACTCACATTTATTGAATATTAGGTTCTGATGTATTTTTCAACTGCATTTTTCTCTCTTATTCTGAACGAAACCGCTGGATGCAAAATGTTTCTATTCAGTTGATCCCTGTAAGATTTAAATGAATTCAATACATTGTCGAATATTAAAAAGAATTTGAAACCTGAAACTATTATTAGTTTACTTTTACAGACACACCATCCCATACATTAAAGGGAAGGTGACAAGGGTCTATGTGTGTGTGTGTGTGTGTGTGTGTGTGTGTGTGTGCGTATGTGTGTGCGTTTTGAATTTTTAACGTAGCTTTAACAATTTATCAGTCATATCGCTACGATGTCTGCAGTGTGGCAGTTTATAGTGATGTCTAGAACTGGGGCATCATGCCACAGACATGTAGCATCACGTTCCACCAGGTCAAATTTTCCAGACACCAGGTCGACCTAACACTGACCTCTTAATACCGAGTGCCTAGCCTATATGGAAACGTGATGTTTGTCCACATTCTTGGATTTTCATTCCTTGTGTTTTTATGATCCTCTCCTTTCTATGTTTTTGTCTGTCTCTCGGTAAGCTCGAAATATTCTAACTTTAATTCAAAATTTTGCTTGAAATAGATATCACCCCAATTGATGTTTCTGTGTTTGTCACCCCTCCGAGTACGTCAAATTGCAACATATTTTTAAGACATAAGATCTTAATAAAGTTGATGGTGTGCTATAGAGGTTATTCAAACAGTTATTCATGCGATCAGCACTATTGGCTTTAGTAGTTTGGGTTTTATGATAGCTCGACGTCGTGTGCGTGTCTGTATCTTTCTAAATGTTTTGTATGGTGTGTTATCAAACTTGGAAAGACCATAACATTGTTATGAGTGAAGTTCGTTTTGATATGTATATGTCGTTGTTGTTTGACTTTAAAATAACCCCATCGGGAACAACAGAAGAAAACAAGTGTTTCTTCTCCTCCAAAGTAGTACCTGGCGTTTGAACACCGTGACTGAGACAACCGGATTGAGACAACCGGAGTGATATAAGAAACATAAGATGAGCAAATCAGCAAGATTTCTCTGTGGCATGGGTGAGAAACATACATACATACATACATACATACATACATACATACATACATACATACTCCCTTGCACTGGTATATGCCGGTTTTTATCGAAGATGAAGCTGTCGGTTTTCATGTAAGGATAAACAGTAAAACGCGTTTGAAGTCTTCAAAGATAACTGTTTGACATCAAAGTCTGTAAGAAGCCGACTTATTCTTTTCGTACAGTTGAAGTCCCATGTCCCTGCCGACCTTGATCTGTGACTGCCAGCAACAACACAGCTCCAGTAGGAGAGTCGGCTTACCGTTTTGATGGATTGTGAGTTTGTTACTTGATTCAAGATGAAACAATACAAATACAAGGACCCTCTTTCTGTTTCATAGACGTTAATCCAAGCAGTCACTTTGTCCTTCATTCCTTTTGCGTTGAAGAATCTTAATCATCACAATACTATCGGTGACTTCTCTTTCTCTTAAAAAAGTACTAATGATATATCTACGCCAGTTCCTAGTACCAGTGCTGCAGATGAAGACAGAAATAACGTTCCAATTTCAAACGCGTTTTCGCCTTCTATGGTTCATATTTCAAATTAAAGTGCAGAGAAACCAAGAAAGACTGCAAAGAAATTAAGAACCGAGGAGTAAAATTAAGCCTAGGTAGAAAACTTTCCATGGCCCACAAAAGGAATCTGAAGCAAAAACAAAATTATTCTGTACAGTGTGTGAAAAAGCAAAGAAAGTGATAGAATTTACAAAAGCATCTAAAAACTGTCAACGATCGGCGCTGGATGACCATCAAAATAGTTCAAGCCATACGAGCTGATGAGAATGGACTTCATTCAGAAGCTTACTGATGTCTCATAGCACGTTTCCCAGAAAGCGACATAGACATAACCACAAACATCAATCTTGTGTTGCATGTTTCTCATTTCCCAGATAGAGGCTGCAATGAGTACATACAACAAGGAGGCTCTGAAACGAGTTGCGGACTAATTTGAACAACAAAGACGTCAGCCGACGGGCAGGTAAAACTTGCAAAACTAAATGAAACATCAAGAACTAAGAAACAAATTTCATCAAATGAAAATAACCCTCATGGGGCATGGCAAGTTAAACTTTGATTTATCATGCGAGACACTCATCAGAGACTCTTGCTAAACTTGCAGTTATTGGATTGGCTATTCCAATAGCTAGCATACCGGCTAAGCATAGCTTCAGTGCACAGAAATGAACACAGTCTGCTGGAAGGAGTTGTTTAAAGGAAGATAGAGTGGCCAGACTGATGTTATTATCAGCATAAACTCCTGATATTGTCCAGTTTCCTTTTCAGCGGGCCATTACATATTTCAATTCCATGTGTTAGCGTCAACACTAAATCAGTTGCACTGAGACTTGAAAACCATCACTGATATTCTCTGAGTTGTGAAAGAAATTCTTGAACATTTAGATATTTCTTTGTTATAGAGTTATTTGTTTCTGTATACCATTGGTGCTTTTATTTACTCTTGTTCAAACCCCCCCCCCCCCACTTGTTCGTTTGCTAGGGGACTGGCTTGGTTAGAATTTTACCGGATTCTATTTATCGATAATTGTAAGTCATATGATTTAGCCATGCTGAAATTGAAGGCTTTCGCTCACACCAAGCCACTAAAACTAAACATTGTATGCGATGCATGGAAACACTATAACTATTTACTTTATGAGTGAACCAAAGAGTGTGGATTAAACTGATGACTGATAGTGACGATATTGGAATGGGATTGCACTATAATTTGATCAACGCAGCATTGAGAAGTTTATCCTATCTGTAAATCAAAAAATTAAATTGTCAGGTGGGCATCATTAGATGTAGCAAAAGTGCCTAATTCGTTGTAAATACTTCGTGTGACACTAAGTAGGTGCTTTTATCTACATTTAATTATGCTGACCTTATAATCTACAGACTGGATAAGGTACCGGTAGTAGTGAAAACATAGCGGAAACGATGATACATACATACATACATACATACATACATACATAAATACATACATACATAAACACACGCAGACAGACCAAAGAGAAATAGATATATTGATGAACCAATATAAGCTGGACATACAAGATCATGTGAAAAAATGGAGAAACCATTGTTTGATGCAGCCAGGAAATTATATCAGAACCAAGTAGATAACTAGGCGACTCATGCTTCTGTGTTTCGCTGTAAGTTTAATTGAATGACAAAGTTAGCTGACATAGCATGGGTGTGGCACCAATCTTGCCGATAAGTAAAGAACACTTATCCTTTGAAAGCAAACATTGAATTCACGTTAAACTGCCATCAAAAACAAACATTTTGAACATTCATTTTCTTCCTGGTTGTTCAATACAAACCACTTGCAATTACTCTTGAAAATATGCACACACTAGCACTATAGGACTCACAGTACTAATTAAATGGAAGAACTGGAACCAGACAAGAGATGAGTGAACATAAAATAGCGTATATACGGATTTTAGCTGGCCAGAGTTGGTTGATAAGGAAAGTAAGATTTTAGTAAAAACCTTTTAGGGGCTTATCCTTGTTGTAACTTAAAAAGTGACAATGTTTTCTTCATGGAATTTCAGTCCATTTGCATACTTGAGTTTGGAAAACTCATTACTGAAACTTGGCACCTGACTCATTAGTGCAGAGTTGAAAAAACATGTTTCAAACACAAGTAGTTCCAGAAAATGCCGCGGCTAATATGGTTGTCTCTATACAGAAGCCGTCATCAAAGAAATGTCTCTATTGCAAAGTTATTTAATTTTTCATATTGTGGTGGTTGCATAGGTTTACTATGGGAACTGAATTAGTACCCTGAATCTTAAACATCTCTTATGTACCTTCTCACCTTTAAAGCGATAGATTATTAAGCTAAAGTTTCGTACCCATCATGGTGTATACATTTTCAAGACTGCCAGAGAAGAGATAAACCAAATCAGTAAAATATTGGCGTGTACAATGCTGATCGTTTCATGATTATCTCCTTTAGAGTCACACCAACCCCCTCCACCTAACATGTGATTTCTAACCTAATTAATTATCTATCCCGAATATAGTCAGATATATTTCATATATAAGGAGGCGACCATTGTATTACATATATTAATATAAGGCAGAAGAAAGTGGATCATGATCAGACCGATTTCCGACAAAATCACTATAAAAATTTGGTAAACGCTCACAGACACAGCAAGAGAAAATTGGTAGCCGGTTATGCATACGGTAGGCCAATAATTCATCAAAGAAGGCTTGCACAAATGTATCTCTGCACTAAAATTGTCCCCGTGTGCATGCAACATGAAATCATACATTCCGGAAACCACTTTAAATAACACACAACATGAGATAATATATTCCGGCTACAACTGTAAATAAAATACAACGGTAGATAATACATTCCTGACAACACCTTAAATAACATACAACAATAAATCATATATTCCTGACACCATTCTAAACACCATACAAAAAGAAATCATACATCGGGATACTACTATAAATAACACACAACAAGAAATGGCACATTCCATACAACACCCTAAGTAACATACGAAATGAAATTTTGCGTTCCCAACACTATTTTAAATAACATGAAACAAGAAATCATACATTCCTAACGTCACTGTAAATAACATTCAACACGATAATCTTACATAGTTCATACCACTATAAATAATTTTCAACACGACAGTCTTTCAACATGGGAATCTTACATACCTCACACCACTGTAAATAGCATTCAACACGAGAATCGTATATACAACATATCACTGTAAACAGCATTCAACACGAGAATCTTATATACTTCATACCACTGTAAATAACATTCAACATGGGAATCTTACATACCTCACACCACTGTAAATAACATTCAACACAAGAATCTTACATGCCTCATACCACTGTAAATAACATTCAACACGAGAATCTTATATACTTCATACCACTGTAAATACCATTCAACACGAGAATCTTACATACCTCACACCACTTTAAATAACATTCAACACGAGAATCTTACATGCCTCATACCACTGTAAATAGCATTAAACACGAGAATCTTACATACTTCATACCACTGTAAATAACATTCAACACGAGAATCTTACATACACGTTACCAATGTAAATAACATTCAACACGAGAATCTTACATACCTCATACCACTGTAAATAACATTGAAAACGAGATTCTTTCAACACGAGAATCTTACACGCCTTAGACCACTGTAAATAACATTCAACACAAGAATGTTACATACCTCATACCACTGTAAATAGCATTCAACACGAGAATCTTACATAGTTCATACCACTGTAAATAACATTGAACACGAGAATCTTACATACTTCATCTCACCGTAAATAACCTTCAACACGAGAATCTTACATACCTCATACCACTGTAAATAACATTCAACACGAGAATCTTACATACCTCATGTCACTGTAAATAGCATTCAGCATGAGAATCTTACATACACCATTCCACTGTAAATAACATTCACCACGAGAATCTTACATACATCATATCACTGTAAATAGCATTCAACACGAGAATCTTACATACACCATACCACTGTAAATAACATTGAACACGAGAATCTTACATACTTCATCTCACCGTAAATAACCTTCAACACGAGAATCTTACATACCTCATACCACTGTAAATAACATTCAACACGAGAATCTTACATACCTCATGTCACTGTAAATAGCATTCAGCATGAGAATCTTACATACATCATATCACTGTAAATAGCATTCACCACGAGTATCTTACATACATCATATCACTGTAAATAGCGTTCAACACGAGAATCGTATATACAACATATCACTGCAAATAGCATTCAACACGAGAATCTTACATACACCATACCACTGTAAATAACATTCAACACGAGAATCTTACATATACCATACCATTGTAAATAACATTCAACACGAGAATCTTACATACACCATACCATTGTAAATAACATTCAACACGAGAATCTTACATATACCATACCATTGTAAATAACATTCAACACGAGAATCTTAATACATCATATCACTGTAAATAATGATACAGTAACATTGAGATGATGTAATGATGTCTTTTCGGTCATAAATTTACCTCATGTCAATTTATACAATACTGTATGGTATTTTTATTTTTGCAGTTCCGCATGCTTTATGCATTCATTTAAGGGTCATCCGCAAGTCTGCAATCGAGGTCTTTTGAATGTAAAAAGTCAGTTCACTTGTTCCCATCTTACTCCACTCAACCAATATAAACCCTTAGAGGATATTCCGGTTTTGGATAATAAATATTTAACATGAAGGAGGAGCTGGGGTGGCCAGTGTTTTGATAGTTTCACATAGTGCCAAATTTCCCTTGAAAATTGCAGTGACAATGAATTATCCTATGTCTGAACATCATCTAGAATGATCTTGGGGTATTCGGAAAGTCTCAAGGAATATTCAAAGACGAGCTACGCTTATTTTTACTTAGTACATGTTACGACGTGACCTGATGCATTAGGCACGGTTCTATGTCAAGTATGACATATTTATAGTTTCACAACACAGTTTGATTTAATTCACAATCGAAACGGACTATCGCTTAACAGAAGCAGTTGTACGTACAATCACAGGTGTCCGGGTCTTTTGAGGTAAGCACAAATTTCATTCAAAATCAGTTATTTTATTTCATTTATTAATATATTCAATGATTCAATAATAATAATAATAATAATAATAATAGGTACGTGCACGTCTGTGATACAAAGCCTATTTCGAGAGTGACAAGTGATTATAATACTCTCTCCGTGTTTGCTATCTCAAGATTTTCAGGAGAGTTTTCAAACATGTTAATGGTGTATTTTATCTTATAATTGAGGTGATACAGAGAATATTAATTGATCTAATTTTTATTCGCTCGTTTTCAAAGAGTGCCTTAATGACAAGAGTAGACGTCCAATCAAATCGGTTGCTTCTCCAAAATGAACGAAGAATGCGGCTCGCATATTAACCTTAAATTTCATACATTGTAAAAGAGACCGTGAATACGGTGTGGACATTCTTTGAATACATATGTATCTTGCTCGATAAATATACTCATAAGTATAATACTCACAACTAAATACAAAGATATCATGCTTATTTAGTTAAGAACATTTTAAACAAGTTAACGTCGGAGCTTATTATAACTGGTGATGGTGATGCAACAAAAACTTCAGTTTTACGTTATATTGATTCGACTGTTAGTTAATTTCTACTTAAATAAAAATACTGCTATGAACAAAATATCATATATATATATATATATATATATATATATATATATATATATATATATATATATATATATATATATATATGCCTATTATACCCTCTTCCAATGTATCTATCAATCCACATACATACACACATACATACATACGTACGTACGTGCATGCGTGAGTGCGTGCGTGCGTACGTACATACATACATACATGCATGCATGCATGCATGCATGCATACATACATACATACATACCATACATACCATACATACATACATACATACATACAGGAGTCACGGAGTTCCAGTGATTAGCGTGCACGACTCACATCTAAATGAGTGCGATGTCGAATCGGATCAGTCCGGGTCGGCTACGGTGATGTGTCCTTAGTCAAGGCACTTACGTCCGAAAAACTTAGCATTGAATAACTTGTGTTACTGTGGCGTAAAACATCAATCCGAACCATCCATCCAACCATACAGTCATAGGTAGGTAATGGAGAGGTGGATTTATAAGTTACGGATATGATGACATCGATAGGAAAGTCATTGTTTGGAGGGTTTAAAAAAATTCAGGGTATTTTAAATTGGTTCTTATTTTTAATGGATGATTATGTATCTCACACCTAGTAATATGTTAATCACACAGACACACACACACACACAGACAGACAGACAGACAGACACACACGCTACCGAGTTAGGGATCAATTCCCATCATGATAAATAACAACAATTTTCAATCAGAGAACATTTTAGTAAAGTAGCTGGATCGTTATGCAGAAACAGCCTAGATACACATCCTTGTAGTCCTGAATTGAAATACAGGTATTTTAAGCTTTCCGAAATAGAAATGGAACAATTGAGGTAAATATTTTATAAACATACATACCATGCAAAAACTGTATTCCACTAATTCTCTTTTATCCGGTCAGAAAGTCCTCATACAAATTCTTAGTAACTATTGTGACAGGGCAAATCAACTTCATGCCATAATGGGCATCCTGTATGCTACTCAGGATGTGATTAACACCGTGACTCGCAACTGATACTGTAACAGTAACACTGTCTGGAATGATATACATTCTTGTACAGTTTTATATGGATCCGTCCGTAGTGATATTCTATATTGCTTCTGTTGTTATTACACTCTATGGAAACTTACATGAAACATAAATTTATGATATATTTCTTAACTAAATCAGCATCCTGCTCGTTATTTATATTTTCAAAAAAATTGTTGAAGGTTTTTCTATCTATCTGATAAATAAGTAATCTTACCTTGATAGAACATTTTCAATCAGCCTTCAAGAATCTCGATAATTCGCTTGTTTTGACCAATTTATTATGTATACATTTGTTTGATAATCGTACGAATTACAATAAATGAACATTAAATCGTCACTTTTAACATTATGTCTTCTGTCTGATTATTTGAACTTTTCGAGACACAAGTTGTATAGGATGCAAACCAGTTTTAAAATTCCAAAAAACAGTACATTTAAAGAATGAGGTTCAGTATATTCACAATTCCAATTAAATATTAGAAGTCAGTCATACTCTAAATCTGTTTTTTAAAATTATAAGTAAGTATTTTTTTAATCATAAAATGAACACGATTTTCTCAATTTTTGTTATCTTATCTTCTGCGACAAAATCTCCTTCAAAATGAAGATTATAATAAATATAAGATAAGCTTTAGGAATGCTAAATGACTTTTTAAATGTATTTTCCTAATAAACCTGAGTTTTCTATGTGCTATTGATATTGCTATGCAATATACTATTTTTTTCTGGCGCGTATGTACCATGAAGAAATAGTCTTCTGTGAGTTGGATCAAAATAGGTGACGTAATATACAATCTTTACGACAAAGGGCCTTCTTGATGAAAGCTCGTTAAGAAGAGTACCAAGGAACATATCACTGTTATTTGTTATCTATATTTTGATAAATAACTAATGTTTATAATTAGAGAGATCACCATGAAAGATATATATTTCAGAAACGTTGAATGTAAGACGAACTCAGGATTCATAGTTTAAACGACTTATAGGTATAGTAGTAACAATAAAGTTGTCTTCACGTGTTGTGAATGTAGATCTCATTCTGATTTTTAGAAAGTATATTCTGTGATAAAATTTTAAATATATCCACCGAATGAACTTTTAGATTGTGTGGTAATACATTCATGATGATAATAATGGTCATATACCCCACAGAGTGTATAAAGGTGCATAGTTTTGCAAAATTTGAAAAACAATTAACTTGTAAGAAAATCTTTTAATATTTTATTTTTAATTTTATGGTTCTATTTTCAAAGTCAACATATTTCAAGGTTAACACACTAACAGGATTCGGATCGCAGTTGTTTTCCTTACAGAGTCTTTACAATTGTTTGTCAGACTGAACTTTCGATGCAAATTATGTATCAATCTAATTTATCATCAAAGATTAAATGAGAGTGACGTTCTTGTTATAGGCTGACAGGTGTTTGTTTGGGAGTCTGAACTGTAAGCATCAATATCAAATTACTCATTGTGCACTGTCGCTATTCACAGACAATCGCACCATAATGCTCGTTTTCTAAAGAATAAAACAATTCCTTTAAATCAATGTCGGAAATGCCTAATTAAGCCAAGAATCAAAACCATGAGACGAGGGGAAAAACATTCTACAAATAAACTGGGTCTATTAGCGGGTACTAATCCGGAAGTAATAACTGTGACCGGAGTCGTATCAGGTTTACTCTAGTATGAAAATGGTATACTCGGCACGCACGATGTAAAGAAAAACAGTGTGCCGTAAAATATTGGACTGTCTATGTCATATGATGAAGGGAAAGGTTGACTATAATAGAATAATGGTTTACCTATCTCGATCGCGGTAAAGATGACTGTATACCATTAAAGGATTATTTTTTAATGATATCCAATGTCCTTTCCGCTTTCTCTACATGCTCAGTTTAGGAGATAGGGGCGATTTGACTGAGTCATGGAAAACAACATTTTTAATACAAAATACGTGATCTAAAACGACCCCCCCCCCAAAAAAAAAGAACCAAGCCAAAAAATACCAGTCCAACACACAATACTTTGTTTCAAATAAGTTATCTTCTCCGCTTCTTGGTCTCATCGAATCAGATATTGATCTTGGTGTACCAGCACTATAGGTTTGATTGGTTGACTGGGCAGATTCGGGACGGGGGTGATATGTGTTTTTATTATTATTTATGTGGCAGCTAGATTTAGAGGCGATACGCGTGCAAAGCAGTTTTAAAACATATACTAGTTGCATTTATCTATCATAAATACGAGCCCAGCTATTGCATTGTATTCATCATCACAGGTACAAAATTCTGAGTCAGCGCTGACCAATCCTATCGAGTTATCGATAAAGGGTATCTTGCCCTTGGAGGGTGCTACCCACTATCGGCAAGTGTAGGTCATAGCGAACAAAGTTTTGTATATTGAGTCATGAAATATATGACGGGTGTGTTCACATCTGATATCATTACAGGTATAAGGTACATATTGTGTGTATGGTCATAAAAGTTGATAAATTTATTCACCTTTGTCGTTTATGTTAGCACCCTTGTATATTAAAGTATGCTTGCAAGGACCTACGTTTCTGATTAATGTAGCTATGTTAAGCATTTGAAATATGTAAAGGCGAGATACGGAGCCTAACGTGACGAAATCTGTTGCTTCACTTTACGCACGGATCTTCCTAGTTTTATCAATTATAATCGTCATTAAAGAGAACGTTTAAGCATGATATATTGCCTGAATGGGAAACAATGCAACAACTATATTTCATGCAATTAGACTAGCGACATCTCGTAAGTACCTATAACATGCAACAAGAGACTGTGTGTGTTAGTGACTGACCAATGTAATTGTTAAGAACATTGACAAAGAACAGAAGTACAAAACTAGTTTTTGTCTTATTTAGCCTTAGCTCATTTTTACTATCACTTGTTATGTAAACACATATAACATACAAACATGACAAGCAGAAAAGTACACATAAAACACAGAAATTACAAAACGTACATGGTTATGTATGTAACAGAAGTATTATTTTTTTAATAAAAAAACCCCTGTGGATATCGCGCATTATTGGTTTGAAATCTGATGATAAAATGGAACCTAAATGGTATTGACCTACAAAAGGAAGAACAAGAGCATCATCTATTTCTTCATATTACTTCCTTGGGGCATAAACTTAAATTAAAATTTAACCTAACAACGAAGGAGCTAAATACACAGTTACTAGAATACGATTCCAGGTTTTCAGTGAATCATTTGGTTATATAGAAATGTCTCATTTTCAGTCCACAAGCTGCTCCAGTTTTAACCAATCACAAACTAGGACAGTCGAACCTTTCTGCAGTACAAATGTCCTCCTTGGATCGCGAAATGTTGTTTAATTGAACTCGTTACATCAACCTTGAGATTTGTGAATGAAACTTGTATTACACTTTATACATGTAGTCATCTTTATAGTACAACCTATTCGAAAGTCATTGGCAATAAAAATATCATTAACTAAATGACTCTCATAAAACTGTATTATAAAAATAATATGCATGAAATATATACACATAACAATATAAAGTGATGCAGCTGTAGATTATATCTCAAACACTTTACTATCTCTTTACTCACAATAGCAACACCCATATTAGAAACTATGCCAACAAGAAAAACAAAAAGAAATTGTAATGATAGGTAAGTGAATAAGTAATGAAATAAATGAACCAAATGGGCTCTAAATTTTATTTTATTTATGTGAGTGTGGGTGCCCGTTTGGAGTTTTCTTGATTTAAGTCACCTGGTTTCGATGCTCTTAGCCGGTGTATGATGCAAGAATCCATTTCTTTCTTGGTCTTGGAATTCAATGTGCGGTTGTGGGCAATCGCAGACTTTATAATATCACTGAATGTATGGCTAGACGAAGACAAGTGTTCTGCTGCTGAGTTATGACCAACTTCACCATCCAATCAGATCTTTAAAACTGCATCTTTTTGTACATTTTTTTCGGCTTCTCTGTCACACTAAAGGCCGCTAATCTTACATGGGATGGAATCATTTACATGCTCTGTTTTACATGTTTTGCTTGGACCATCTGTGTTGAGTTCCTCTCTCGTCTTTGTGCTAGAGAATGTGATGTCTCTTTCACATTGGAATATATATATATATATATATATATATATA
>JAECUM010070237.1:0-16247 GCA_016617855.1 Megalonaias nervosa | reverse complement strand
TTTTTAGTCAAGAATGTTTCAAACATGACGAAACAAGCGGACACATAGTTTGATGATTTAGGAGGAGAGTTATAAATTTTGATTACACCGTATACGAATATTTCAGTTTAAATTTATTACCCTCTCAAAAGTTGGCGCGGACATTATGTGCCCCTGATTTGAAAGCGGAAGTGTTGTAGCATAAGAACAAAGAACTCGAAATTTGCTACCATTTATGAAGCGAGCGACAATCCTGTGGAAATTTCAGAAATTGAAACGACTAATGCTACACCTACAGTGAATATGGTCGTGAAGAAAAGAAAATAAACCGCGATGACAATCATTGGAAAGAATTATGAAAATAATGTGTATTTAAGCGAAGAAGTGCCATCTCGATATATTTTCTAACTTTAATAATTTACAAGTCACAATGAGAAAATAAAATATACAATGTCCATATATTTTGTCAAAAGAATCGACAATACCTCGTCAAAAATAAACTGTGGTTCTTTGACATATATAGAAGAGCCCCCTGTAGCGTACTAAAGGTAAATGGCGCCCGGGGCCAGTGGAGTAAATGGCGCCCAAGGCGACGATGATGGCCCAAAGGGCCGAAGCCGGGAGAAGGTTCTTGGGAGGGGGCTAGTACCCCCCTTCCACAAGCTAGGGGTTTGGGGGAGTGCTGTGGACTCCCTCAGCGGGGCCCAGGGCGGAGCCTTGGCTGCCAACAATTTTCTTGAGATTTACTGCCAATTAGCGGCTTTTCCTGTCATTTAAATTCTATCATTCAAGTCAATCAAGCACCATATTTGCATGTTTGTCATATCCACATTAGGCCCATTAATTTCACCTCAAACATATTAATGTTAAGCATGTACAGAAACCTAAATTTTAACAAAATCGAATTATTTATATGCTGTTTGTTTTCAAAAATATAATGCCCCCATATCCCTACCCATCAACCAAATGACTAGTGGTTGTCCGACGGATTCAAAGATAGACGTCTGTAAAGGCGATAGTATTGATCGATGTATTTATTAATCCCTCTCACTCGCTGCGATGCGAAAGAGGATTAGCGGGGGGTGGGGGGTGCGCCGATTGATAGAGGAACAGTGGAGCAGTTTGTTGATGAAGCGCAGGCTGGCAGCAGAAATGAACGTGTTATATGTGTACGTTATGTAATTTACTGAAAGGTCGGGATTCAAGAGTAAAAATTTACAAATACACAATTCTGGTCATTTCGGGGAGAAAAAAATAGCTGTTTTGGCTCCCCAAGGCCTCTGGATCCCGAGGCAACCGTCCCGTCCCCTCTCACCCCGTTAGTACGCTTCTAGGGACTCCCTTCTCATTAAATGTAAGCCACCAATCTCTAACATAATACAGGTATTTATCTATGAATTTCTAATTCCAAACGCACCCTATAATATGATGAAATCATTGAATGAACTATGGCGCATTAAATGGACAACTTAAAGTCACACAATTTCTTATTTAGGTTAGAATTAGGTGATTGTGCTTACAGCAAGGGGTGTTAGATGAAATGCTTATAGCACGAGGTGTTAGATGAAATGCTTATAACAAGGGGTGGGATATTGCAATGCTTACAGCAAGGGATGGGAGATAAAATGCTTGCAGCAGAGCGTATGAAATAAAATCCTAACAGCAGAAAGTGGGAAATAATATGCTGTTCCTTCAATCTGTGAAAGCTAGCAATGAGTAGTAATTTCCAAAAATTATCAATATGTGGTAAATGATACTAGTAAGTTAAAGTTTTACTAAATCGTGAGAACATACTTGAACTTAGTAAACTACTTGATGTCAAATATGCCTTTTAAATTCGTAGTTGCATTATCTAGACAACACACTTTAGCATTATATGTTAGAAGAAGTAAAATTAAATGCTATTAAGAAGAAGAATGGTATTGCCTATGTTGTCTTGACAATGGTATTCACGAGGTCGAACATGAATTTCATTTCATTGAATGGTATTGTGTATGTTGTCTTGATGATCGTATTCACGAGGCTGAACATGAATTTCATTTCATAGTCAAACATCCACTGGATAAAGAATAGGTGCAATTCTAATTTTTCGTTACTGAGATATATGATTTTAAAATTCTTTGCAAACCAGTGAATTAATATATCAAATTTATTCTTATCGTACCATTTACTTAAGCAAGAACACTGAAGAATTTTTTACTGTCGTTTTCATTTTTCATTATTTTTATTTTTTGATTTTTTATAAATTCTATGATTTATTTCTGAACACTTGGATATTTATCTAGTAATATATTACCAATAGACCTACAGTGCACGGTTATTGACTCGTTGAATATTCATACGTTTTTCCATGCTGGTTACTAATATCAATATATTTACCGCATGTGTTTATCTAAGCCCTTTTTATATAAATTGCGTGATATTATATTGAAAACAGAGATTAGGAAGGTCAGCATTTATTCCGAATAAAGTTATATTCAGACAAAACCATGAACGCAACAAGAATAAAAGTACACCCGAATAAAAATGCGTGTAACTTTAAATTGGAACCAGTGTTACGTGTCACTTTCGAGAATCATAAAATCTAAACATTTAAGCCAAGTTCAAGTAGTAAATGTTTGCTGTCATTATAATAAACAAATGAAAATTGTTCTTCCATGAAGAGTTAATAAACCATTCACTGACGAGGGTCTCGTGTCAACCTCTCAGGAGAAATAGAGGGAGTAATAAACTCACACCCAACATAGATGTCGTAAAGCCCCGAAAGCTTATAGTTTTTAAATTTTGTGTGGAAAAGAATACATTGTTTTCAAAAATGGTTGGTGGTGGTGGTGGTTGTGGTGGTGTTTTGTATGTTTTTATAGTAAAGGAAAGAGATGCACCCTGAGAAAAAGTTTCAGGTTTGATTCTTTTAATTTAATTAGGGTCCAAAGGCCTACATTTATTGTCAATAAATTTATTTTCAGATAAAACTATAAACATAATAAGAGTAGCAGTTCACGTTAAAAAATGTGTGTGGCACCAAGATAAATTTGACCAAGTGTTATGTGTCACTTTAGAGAGATACGCAATCTACTTGTTCTTTCTTTAAAAGATTAAACAAATCTTCAGGTACAGGAGTCTCCTTCGAACCTCCCGCGAGAAAATAAAAGAAGCCATGATATCAAACCCAACATATATGTTGCAAAGCCCCGAAAACTCTCTGACTTGCGTATATCCCAACGCCCCGAAAGCTTACTGACTTTATATATGTTCCAAAGCCTTGAAAGCTCGCAGGCTATACACGTCTTATAAACACAAAAGCCCTCTGACTTACGTATGTCCCAAAGTCCCGAAAGCTCTCTGACTGTACACATGTCCTTAAACCCCAGAAGCTCTCGGACTTACATATGCCATAAGTGCCTCGAAAGTCTCGGACCTTGAACATGTCCCAAGTCTCGAAGGCTCGCAGACTATACACATGTCCTTAAACCCCAGAAGCTCTCGGACTTACATATGCCATAAGTGCCTCGAAAGTTTCGGACCTTGAATATGTCCCAAGTCTCTAAGGCTCGCAGACTATACACATGCCTTAAACCCCAGAAGCTCTCGGACTTACATATGCCATAAGTGCCTCGAAAGTCTCGGACCTTGAATATGTCCTAAGTCTCGAAGGCTCGCAGACTATACACATGCCTTAAAACCCCAAAAGCTCTCGGACTTGAGATATGCCCCAAAGCCCCGAAGGTTCTAAAAGTATACACGTCCTAAAATCCCGAAAGATCTCGGGCTTTGTATGTAGCTGGAATAGAAATAACTATCTTTAAGAAATGGATTACTGTTATAGTTGCAGTTGTTGTTGGTGGTGGTGTTTTAAATTTCTTTTTCTAGTAAGCGTGGAAAGAAAAACCCTGAGAAAAAGTTTCATGCCTGATTTTTATTTTCATGTCATTTTGGAGCACGTGTTCATAATTCCACCTTTTGTTGGGAAAATATTAAACGTTCTAACTATATACGTATGTGCCAGTATCGAGAGATTTAAGTGTCAGTATAAAAGCGTTCACTATCGTTTGTGTTGAATCTATAACTTTTTTTGGCAGTTGACATATCTTTTCACAAAGAATAAAATGGAACTAATTTTATTTTGTTAATGATGCATTAAAGGTAGAGCCAGATGCTGACCCTATCCCACCCATCAACAGCCCACCCCACAAAATCCATAAACAAACAAACGAATAGTGGAGTGAAGAATATCTTTCAAGTTCGGCTTAATAATACATTTGATAGGAATAAATAAAGATGATTTATTCTGTACAGACTGAGTCACGTTGCGAATCCATTCAGACCTTGATAATTACAGATTTAAAAGTATTTCGCCATGTTCCCATGACGTTTGCTGCTCATATTTCTGCATCATTCAGTGTAAAAAGAAAATATTAATAAAGATATATTTTTCAGTTCACATTTGTGAACACTTTCAACGGGGACGACTTATTTTCCAAAATTCTTCTCTCCCCTGTCCCCAATGGTTTCCTAAGTGATATGTCTACATCCTTTTCTCAGCATTCAAGGATTTGTTATGATGTTCGTAATATGTTTGAAATAAATACGTAGGGGCAGTAGCTTTACCAAGTACTTCCTGGTATGACACATTATAATCGGTAGATCCTAATTTTATTAAATTCTCAGTCTTCCTTTCACTTAGAAATTTCAAACACGGAAAACAATAGACTCCTAGGCTAGTAGGATTGTTGTGCAATATCACCACGCACAGACCACATACAGTAGAAAAACAAACCGTAAAGGTAGTTAAATAGTTGGTAATATTGGACTTTCTAACTCTATATTAATTTCAACGGTATGTTTCGTGAATTAATTTGGAGTAAATTGTACAAGGACAACGGATTTTTGAATCTACACATAAACTTCAATATAAAGTATGAAAAATCTGCATTTTGAAGATTATTTCCGTGGATGATCTTTAAATGAACAAGTGTTATCTTTTTGTAGCCAGAGTTATCACACACACACACACACACACACACACACACAGATATATGTAATTACAGAATTCTTCCATTAATGAATTCATTATAACATTCGATTCACGAATTGACACAAATGTATCTTAGGGACAGTTTTGTCCTCTGTGGCCCTCACACATTCTTCACCTTTTGGTTAGATCATGAATAGTCTATTGTGCAGTCATATTTTTCTGAGTGGCAAAAATAATTCAATTATTAAATATGTACTTTTATGCGTGCATATATATATATATATATATATATATATATATATATATATATATATATAATCCAGGTAGTTCGACCATTAAAAGGATGTTAAACTAGACTATGTTCAAACTGGAAACGAAAGGAAGAAGTAAGATAGAAAGAATAAAGAAATAACACAGATTTACCAAGAAGCAACAAAAACTTTTTCACTAGGTATACATAAAATATATTTCTATACCTTCTCTGCCAGAGACTTTACACGTACTTCATTCTGAATAGATTTAATATCAATGGCGATACGCATCACAAAATTATTTGATAAATATATTACACCTACACTGACCTCAAGATATGGTATTCAAAGCGTACGAATTTAGTCAACCGTAAAAACTAATGAGTTAAGGCTTTCAGTATTAAATGAATTCCCGTTAGTTACATTTATAGAAACCCTAAATTAAATGACGACAATCATATTTAAGTTTCCTTGAGATTACTTCACGACGAATGATCATAATAACTACCTAGATAAACAAACATACGAACTATCTACGTGAAACATGTCTTAATGGGGAAGTGGGTAACACATACGTACTGATTTTATGCGATGAAGAAGAATACATATTGTAAAGTGGCTTTGTGGGCATGTGCAGTAATTTATTTAACAAGCTTGTTTTGGTCTCTTTATTCAGTTCGAGAGTTGGCACGTTCATTACGATCTTCTCCGATAGACTCCATTATTGTGGCCATTGAACAACAAAACGATTTTGTACTCAAAAACGCATCTTTGTTGATACTAGCAGATGCAAAAAACAACTTTCTACAAGTGGTAAAAGATGTTCGCCCTACTGCCAAATCCTACGAGGTGTCAAAATCAATCGATGAGTCCGAACATCTTAAAAGGAAAATCTAGAATAAGAGGCGAACGACAGTCGAAACCGAAATTATAAACGTTCTTTCCGGCGCGATTTCAAAATGGCAGAAAAAGATGAGCAGTAATAAAACGAGACGGGACTATTTATTAGTGGAGATTCTTATGGTAAGATTATATGAAGATGACAAAGCAAGGTGGACCCTTAAGGAACTGAAGCAATGGCTCCATTACATGTTATGGGCTGGCGTAGAGCACGTATATACGTGTAACCACTACGACAAAGGTAGTGAAAAGCTGAACTCGATCCTTACAAAGTATATACAGTCTGGTCTCCTGACCTACATAGACTGGCCATGGAATGCTAGTTCAAATTCAGGCGATATTAAAAACCATCAAATGGAGTGTTATAATAGAGTCTTTCGCAGATTCGGCCACACGGCAAAATGGATAATTACGATAGACATGGACGAGTATCCCTTCTGCAAGAATGACGTAGATGAAGGTTTTCTAAAGAGATATATACAAAAGTTTTCCATATTTAAGGGGAAACATATTTGCCAATTTATTATGCAAAACTACCTAATGCTGGGAGAGGGCGACAGGTCCAAGAACATGACAATTGAGCGAATAACGCGAATCGTGGAAAAACCTACCAATGATTTAACAAAAACGATTATTAGATCCGAATGTGCAGAAAGGTTTGAGATACACACTCACAGAATGACCAAAGGGTCGAGAATACTCCCAACTGACCCGTCAGAACTAATGATGATTCACTTTTGGGGTCAACGGCTGCAAGATAAGATGATAAATCAAAATAATGGGGAGCTTCCAAAGACGGTTGATTTCAACTATGTCAGTTACAGTTTTGGAAGCGTAATACGACAGTCTCTTCTGTCTTTCGGAGAAAATGACGCCTTTAGCAATTCGACAGGTCCCTAAAAATGTGAATCTCTATTGCATTGTCAGGAATTTTAAAAGAATCAGACTTCATATGATGTGCAATGTACAAGTTACAAAAGTTAAAATGATTATCTTCTTGGAGTTTTCGAATTTGATAGAAAATTTTTTTATAATAAAAAGGCCATCAATATTTATTTCTTACTGGAACTTTTACGGTAATAACCTTGTGTTGATGCATAGACTCTAGAACTTGCACGAGCAAATGTGATTGTAAAATTATAAATAGGTGTGCAAGTTAAATGCAAGTCAATCAGCGTCACGAAGCAACACCTATCACCGGGAAAAGAAAATATTTTCACCGACGATTAATGTATGATTTTAAATATCAAATATTTACACTTTGTTTTGCAAATATGTGGCACATTTATGCTTGCATGCTGATAAGATTTAGTTTAAGGTGTCGATGAAGGAAGAAATAAATCTAGACTATGTCTCGTCACGCCCATCCTACCTTTTCTTCTGTATTGTATATTTCAGCTGTTGAAATTATAATTTCAATGTTCTTTTGAGAGTGAGATCACTGCAGTAAGGTCAATAATCAAAACGTCTTCGATTGTCCTTTAAAAGCCAAAATATATTCATAAAACACAATCGTCCAAAAACAATGGTGTATCCTCCAGGCTGCAATACATGATACAACTAACTTTAATATAAAGCTAAAATGGGTCACTAGGGCTGTAAATTTTGATTACATTGACCCATCTTTTTTTCTGGTCTGGTTTTGTAGTTCGCAAGACCATAAAGACATAATGGTGCATAATCCTAAGCTGAACAGTACAAAAGGACCTAGCCTGAATTTCACCAACTTAACTCGGGTCAAGATTCATTGATCTGATCAACTGAAATCTATATCTGACTTAAGACTGACTAATCATATATCTAAAATCTAGATATAACTTAAGTCTTGTGTTTGAGAAACTGAGGCCTGATGTGAATGCAAAAAGAAACAAACTGATTGTGAGATGAATGTTATATATATACCAGAGAATTATACCCTTGTACACCAACAACAGGGTATAACAAGCTGTCACAAAAGAGTAAAGCTGGCCTGCATATATTTATTCAAACACCAGATATTCTTTGGTATTTCTCAGAATTTATGCCCATATTTAGATTGGTGCCTGTACAAGCAGCTGGGTTCACTAAACTCAATAATACATCTAATTTGTACAGAATCATTCAGGTTTAAAGTGATAGTTATGTAACACTCCTCACAATGCATGCACATATCAAGTTTTATCACTGAACAGGCAACAATATCTAGGAAATTTACCAAAAGATTAACGTCTGTATTGTCATTTATGTCTAAAAAGTAAATCCCTGTGACCTTTTTTTGCTCCTGAAGTGTAGTGTGCCTTAGAAGTTTCAGGATTATACAAGTGTCTGGGAAGCTGGCCTAAATTGAAATGATGTATATTATGACTGGAATGAACATGAAATGTGGTTCACTGCAAGCATCATTTGATATTGTGGTCTATAATCCTGAGAACATAACGAAAGACACATACTCAATGAAGTGTGACACTTTCATAAAAGTGATCCACTTTTGGTATTTAGGTCAAGTACTCCTCATACAGCATGCAAATGTAATTTTACAGTACTGATGAAGTAGCAGTGTCTGAGAAATTTACATGACATTTTTAAATGTTAATAATACAACTACATGGATGATGACAATAGTTTATAGCAAAAGCTCTCCTACACTCTGGTGCAGGTGAGGTGCAGAGACTTTAAGTTGCATGAAATGCAACTATTTTGCTTGTATGACTGGTAAATGAGAAACTAAATAATTAAAGAAATTTAAGAAAATAATCAATTTATGCTGAGAAAGATTTTTATTTTCCTCATATTAAAGTGAGATCTTTACTCAAGTGATAGCTGATGAAAAGTATAACAGTAAACACAGAATACAAGAAGGAACTTGAACTTATTTTCATTCACAGAAATAATTGGGCAGTTATTAAATCTTTTACTAACACAAGTTAAATAAGTAGAAAGGACACGCAGATGAAATGTGATATACCTATGCTATGCTAAACATAGTCAATAATGTGAATTAGTAAATTCTTGTAAATATGAACATTGTTCTTGAATATGCATGCCCTACACCCACCACAAGCCTGTACAAGAGAATGGTCATTAGCACATTAATGGCATAAAAGGGAATGAAACACATGGGTTGTTGAGTGTGGATTGAATTTAAACGTATTTTGCATTTCAGTACACTCAAGATTTCATACATCATGGACATATCAAGGCACTTCATGACACTCAGGATTGCATACACCATGGATATATCAAGGCACATCAGTCACTCAGGAGTTCAGACACTATGGACATGTCAAGGCATTTCAGTACACTCAGGAGTTCATACACAATGGACATGTCAAGGCATTTCCATAAACTCAGGAGTTCAGACACTATGGACATGTCAAGGCATTTAAGTACACTCAGGAGTTCATACACAATAGACATGTCAAGGCATTTCCATAAACTCAAGAGTTCAGACACCATGGACATGTCAAGGCATTTCAGTACACTCAGGAGTTCATACACAATGCACATGTCAAGACATTTCCATAAACACAGGAGTTTAGACACTATGGACATATAAGGCATTTCAGTACACTCAGGAGTTCATATACAATGGACATGTCAAGGCATTTCCATAAACTCAGGAGTTCAGACACCATGGACATGTCAAGGCATTTAAGTACACTCAGGAGTTAATATACCATGGTCATGTCAAGGTATTCTATACATTTAGGCATTCATAGACCATGGACATGTCAAGGCATTCTGTACACTCAGGAATTCATACACCATGCAACATATCAAGGCATTTCAGTACACTCAGGACTTCATACACCAGGAGACATGTAATAATTATAATGAACACCTAGTACAGCACTTAAACTTTAAAATATCTACAAAGCTTTAAGAACTTTACAATATTAGTTACTACATAAAGATATATATATATATATATATATATATATATATATATATATATATATATATATATACAGAGAGAGAGAGAGAGAGAATTATGAAAAGTAACACTGATATTACAAACAAACAAGCATGCTAACATGGCAAGGTAAGTTTCTAGAGCATTCGTGAAAGAGATCAAAGTGTCATTGTGTCCAAGTTCAAGAGGCAGGTCATTCCAGGTAGCTGGGCCCTGGTACGCAAAAGAATTTTGTCTGGTAGGAGCTGGCATATATAGTTGGAATAACGCGAAATAGGAGTGTCAGAACAGAAGCATAAATATCTAGAAGTGGTGTACATATGGGTGATGTCATATAGGCATTTTGGTTTACAGGCAGTAAACACAATGTAGCACAGAGAATGGGAAGCCAGTGGAGGGTACAAGCAGCAGGAATGAGTGCTCATTTCTTGTTACTCTACGATTTTAACTTTCTACAGTAAATATTGAGACAAAACTGATAAAAGAGAATTACCTTAATCAAGCCTAGAAAGTACATAGGAATGCAAAAGTGTTTCTGTGGCTTCAACATAAATTAAATTGCACAGCTCATATTCATTTCATGTTGGTCTTATAAGTCAAGTGTGACAACTAGGTTACCTATTGAGTGTTTGAATTTAATATTGGTGTTGCTGATACTTATTGTTTCAGGCAAAGGATAGGAATGAGAAAGTCTTTGTGTGGTGATCAGAATGGCTTCAGCACACTCAGAATTCATACACCATTGGACTTGTAAGGTCAAAGTGTTACTATACACTCAAGAGTTCATGCACCATTAGAATGTAATATCAAGGGATTTCATTACATTAAAGAGTTCATACACCATTAGACTTGTAATGTCAGCCATTGCAGTACACTCAAGATTTCATGAACCATTAGACATGTAATATCAAGGCATCTCAGCGCCTTCTAGAGTTCACGCACCAGTAGAAATGTATCAATACTGTAAATCACAATATTTCAGCATTGTTAAATTTTATCAAATCTTTAATAATAGCATATTGTTGAATAAAATTTTGATAAATTATCAAACAGTGTAACACATATTTGACTGCATATTTTCCCTACAGATTTAACAGTTATATCGTATATACCCATATACAAGTACAGTCCTGAACTGCAAATAACAAGGACACTCATCTGCCAGCATGTGGCTAGCTAATTGGTACTAATAAAACATTCTATTCTATATCAGCAAACAGGTTAGCTAATTGGCATTACATCCTTAGAATATGGTGCTAAAAAAACCATTCTATTCTTCATCCCCAAGCCAGCAAGTGATTAACTAATTGGTTTTATATTATTATGATATCATGGTGGTAATAAAACATTCTATTCTATATCCACAAGTCAGCAAGATGTTAACTAATTGGTATTATATTTGTAGAATATCATGGTGCTAATAAAACATCTTAATCGAAATTCCCTTGCCAGAAAGTGATTAACTAATTGGTATTAAATCCTCAGAATATCATGGTGCTAATGAATGAGTGGCTACTAATATATAACCAAATACAAACTTTCAGAACTGTCCACCCAGACAGGTAGATCCCAGTGTTCATATCATTCATACACTTATATAATTTTTATCAAACATAACATTTCATTACAGCTTAGTTTGCTCGCCATATTTGGTCAAAGACTTTGATTAACAATAAATTTTCACAGAGGCATTCAAAGATTTTCGTAAGTCAAAATAAGTATAATAATGTGTAGATAGAATTTAAAATGTTTGTGCCAGTACATAATTGCAACAGATATATTGCCTTTTTAATAAATTAGGAACTCAAATAAACAGTGGATATTTTCTCTTCCTGCATTATTACCAGACACATTTCATCATGTGGTACAAAAAACATGATAATTTAAAGAGTGATTAACCCACAAGTTAAAATATGTTTACAGTATCACATAATGAAATACACCCAGTATTTGTGCGGAAAAAGAAAAAATGTCCATTATATCAAATACCAATCATACTTCTGAACTGATGCTTGAATGAATGTACTCAGTGTTTAGTACAACACCACCCAAAACCTTTTCATAAGTCTGCCTCAACTACAATTGCATTGATTGACTATAAAAAAAATTTTCAGTGATTTTAGAGAATGACAGAATTGAGATACTTTAATCTTTTCCAATAAACTACATTTTTGACATTGTGAAAACTATTTTACCCTATTTGACCACAATGAATGATGCTGCACACCTGGTTTTAACATTGTTGTCAGGATAGTAAAAGGGACATAACTTCGTGAACAACCAAATGGTGGCAAGTCAAATATTTTAGGCAGAATATAATTTTCATGCCTGAAAGGGAATTTAGTTTCTACTTATAAAGATCACAAAATGCCCATTCTTCTTGCTCCAAGGATATCTTCTGTACACACAAGCACAATCAAGCGTCACATGGCATGAGCGAAAATCTATAAGGATACTTTTTTCACAGGTGAAAAAAGAGTCATTTAAAACAAATTAAGAAAAATATATCACCAATGATTTTCTATACTTAAGTATTTAATATAGCACAACAAGCGTTTCAAAACGCTTTTAGAAATTCATTGATGCTTTAACATCACATTAGCATGAAATGCTGTATCATACAAAGGTAACTGAAGTAATTGTGTACTGACCAGAGTTACGCCAGGATGGCTGATCTGGCAGTCTGGGAAAGACTTGAATTAACACCCTTCTTGACAGGAATCTAGCATGCTAACGATCGAGTCCCCATGCCTCCTCAGGTTTTGGTGGAATCTCGCTGCATTATTTAATATTTGCCAGCAATTAAAACAATGGCTTCAGCTTTTTATTCTATTTCCTTATGAATGCAGACACCCTAGTATCAACAATATTCAATGTAGGAAATATTAAAAGCAAATTTCAGTGGAAAATTGGACCACAGAGAAATTGCCAATCACATTGTTCCAGGAAATTCAAGTGTTTTTTAATTAGAATCAATGCTAAAGTACAATCATACTGATAAGCTTTCGTTGAAGCCCATGCAGAAAACTACAGTAATGTGGTTCTTTCAAGCAAAAGTAGCAAGGAATTTTGTACTGATGTATGCTACAAGCAAGACAGTGTCATAATTGCGAAAGTTTTAGACAACGTTACAAAAAATCGAATTATGTGAAACTATATTATGGTTCCTTCTCATCGGCCAAGATTTAAAATCAAATGGAATAAATTAAGTAACAATGATACGACTAAACTTAGCCAGTTGTATGCTGAATGGAATCCATTACTGTAAATGCAGAATACAAGGTAGCATTATTCTGAGAGACATAATAGTGAGAGACCACTATATCTTGAACATTACACAGCGTCAAGCTAGACTTGAATTTTAGGGAAAAGTGACTTCTTCTTTTGGACAGAACAGGCGAAGTGAGAGCTCAACAGGGAGAAGTGGATGTGGAGCAAGAAACACAATATATATATATATATATATGTATATATAAGAGAGTATATATATATATATATATATATATATATATATATATATTGTGTGTTGTCTTATATGAATCATGCCCTCTATTTCCCAGTATGCATATTTGCATTTAACACTGGATTTACGCAATACTTTATTTTCAAGTCGAAAGTTATCTGAGTTATGTTGGTCATATGACGCTAAATGAGAATAGAAGCTACATTGTAACAAATTTTAACTGAGTAATCAGATAATATTTTTGTAAATGAAAGTTAGTAAAAATGCTTAATCAACTACCCTTAATAAATGTTTTAAAAATTTTCTTTATGTTTTTAATATTTTCTCAATTACGGCACTTTCAAAGACTTCTAAAGGCGTTTGAAACAATCCCTGTACCATGTACATGAAGGCTAATGCACATGTGCCTTGAAATCATACTGTTTTTCCTCATTTCTTTGTTGCGGATAAAACATTACCGTAACTAGTCATACATAGCACACTAAAATGCATAAAGTTACTGACATTGCTCCTTTATAGTAGTTATATAAACTAAACCTTTCTTTCCAACCAAATCAACACAGACGTGAGTGCATCTATTTTTAGAAGGAGGGGTTTTTATAATGTGTAATTACTCACTTTGCTTCATTACAATGGTCTATATAGGATTGTAAATTTATAGTTTATTTATTTGTCTACGTACTTGTAGTAATTTTCGGCACTGGTTAAATAGTGTCTGCTTCGCTGCTTTTTTCTGTATTTTCACAAATACAAGTTAAGTCAGAAAACAACTTTGACCTGACAACACTTCTCCGTTCTCACGAATTTCCAGAACATAGCATTGTCCCATACGTTTCTAACCTTCATAATTACATTTTAAAGTTAAATCTTAAATAACATAACACCTAGACTTTGATTTTTATGAATTGTATATTTTTCTGAATATATTTGTCTGATGATTTACGAAAAACAGACAATTTAATAAACTGGTACTTCCCAGACATAGCCATGTCCGGTATTATTTCCCTGTTACTGGTTCACTTACAGTTTCAAACTAATTTTATGACGAAGCAGTGTACAAGAGACAGTTAAAATATCCAGATCACCGATTCTGATCTTAAAACAATAATTGCTATTTACATACTATTGTTAAAGCATCGAAACACAAGTTTGTCTGTTTTATCATTGAGGGATAACACGCAGAAATCCGGCAGTGATGCAGCTAACGTACTTGGGAAAGGGTAAATGGTCAACAAGCTATCAAAACACGTTAGTCCGAGTTTCCTCTGACCCATGACACCCCATTTTTGATATATGGTTTTTTTATGTTGGGGTTTAGGGTCAGAGTCCATTCCCTATCGAAAAGTTGGAATTCGCCGACATCATTTGGTGTCGGCATAGGGTACTCGCCTACTATCAAGCCTAGCAAACTTAAATGACATTACATTGAGCCATACTTACATTAAATTGATAGAGAAATAATTTATCTTCTCAGAAATTACAAGTATAACACCGATTTTGTCTTTAATCCGTTGTCAGACGAGACGAAACTAACAGCGTTGATGAAAATTGACCTCGTTCGCTGCATTTGCATTGATAGTCACATGACTAACCAAATCTCGCGGCCGATATGCATACAACGTCAGAGGTCAAATAACCACGTGATAACAACAAAACCGCGTTGACGTGTAGTTTCAGCGTGATCAATCTGCCTCTTTCCAGGATGATGCGACAGCGACATGTTTCGGGCTGGTGTTATCTCAATTAATATGTTGAAAACTATGTGTTCTTTCATATGATTGTAGACATTGCCTGACTTTCATTCAATATTTTCGAGTGTTTCCTTCAACAACATTGGAAAATAATTGTACTTATGATGGAGTGTTCATGCTGCGGCACAGAGTTTCATAAGAAAAATAAAGGATTTAAAAGAATAGCCATTCATTCTAAATTTAAAGGTGGACCTAGTGCGGCAGAATCACTAGAAAAAAACATATTCTGTGACATTCACACATGAAGAACATGCATTCATTTGTACTGAATGCAGCTTGACAATAAAATCCCTGGATGTAAACAAGACTAACCTTGATGAAGTAGAAGAGAAGTTCAGAAAAATTCGAAACTCAGGGTCGTATATAGGAAATAAGATTCAAACCACGCCAACACATCGCGGAAATGCCAAGAAAGCCAAGGTTATCTCAACACCAAGAAAAGTATACCAACCAAAGTTGATGTCAAGAAAATCTCTGACAGAAGAAAAGGTAAGTATATAGATAACTATAACATGCATTAACATCCTGGATAACCATTTCGTATTATAATTCAGCATAACTTAATTATTGTACATGTAATGATATTAAATGTAAAATAAAATTTTGAAGCTGATAATTCCATGTCTGTAATGAGAAAAGATGAAACAAACCTTTAAACAGGCCATCCATCCATATCTATGGATAATTGTGACTTTCTTATTTCTTAAACTAGGTATCACTTACTGTGAATGACACTCCCATTGGGAAGGCAATACAACTTTTGGCACACTCAGGATACAGAAATGGTCTGCAACAACTCTTTAAAGACAGCAAATCTGCCAAGAAAGCTGCAGTTTATGTCATTTTTGATGTAGTGAGGCAGGAGATCTGCAGGTTTACAAAAATGGTTTCCAAAAGTGGTTTCAATGGTGGACTGTCATCAATTTTGGATTTTGAATGGGACAAAATGATGTATGATGCAAATAAATGTTTCCCCAGTTTGCTTGAGCTTGTCAAAACCAGCTTAACCAAGAAGCATTACCACAACTCTGCCACA
>JAECUM010070236.1:0-29386 GCA_016617855.1 Megalonaias nervosa | reverse complement strand
CAACCGCTCTCACAGAACCTAGGGAAACGGCCAACAATTACATACCCCGCAGCAACAAGGCAAGCAAAGTACATTGTTTTGTGAATGTGCAACCAACGGGACAGACATAGTGTATAACAAAATCCGTGTGCTAAAGCGTGAGCAGCAGGAAGGGTGAACAGACAACTTTGTACGAGACCTTATTTTTGTAAAATAAAGGTTCCTACAGAGGCTGAAAAATAAGGTCAATAACGCTAAACCGAACCCTCCTAACGATATTATTACCGTATAGTTTGAAAAACGGATAATAAATCGTTTGCGTTAGCTCATTTTTGTTATTTTATTTTTGATTTTTGTTATAGTGCGTTTAGTTTACTCGCCGGGTCACTCAATTTTTGTCGTTCACCCTTCCTGCTGCTATGAATTTATCCAGATCAGCTATTGCATGTATATACAGTGTGAAGTGAGTCATACATAATATAGGCTTTCAAACATGTACTGAGATAGGTATGCGTACCGATTTTTCAAGGACGTGTGACGTAGTAGTTCAAACAATAGCTGTGTTTATCGTCCGCGGAGATATCCGCGGGTCCAGGTATTTGTGTGCAGTTTATTTCCGTGCTTTAATTTTAAATATAATACATTTTAATCGGTTCATACATATAAATGGCCAAATATCTTAATAAAATTATAAATATTTATTTATTTGTAAAATCAGATATCAAATGCTATTGCACAATAACCACATATAATAATTTCTAAAACGTATATTTGTAGTCGAGTTCGTTAGCTCAATGCTAAAGTTGTTGGAAACTTTAACACTGATGTTTGCGGTTCGACCCCAGATCTCGCCGAGATGGGTTCGGGTCCCCGGGTCGCCCACGTCTTTTAATAAGTAGGGGGGGGAGGCATCCCCTGAGATTTCGATAAACCACCACGTATCTCGTGGTCGGATTCTATTTTGGAATTCTACCCCGGGGTCTCGTGGGGTTTTATCGAAATCGCAATGCCTAGACAGCCTTCTGAATTGCTAATATTTCGCTTTCGTCGATTAGAAATTCGCCGGGAGGTGTGTCTATGCAAATTTACCCCCTAAAATAATCAGTAGCATGCCTTGAGCTCTCTGCCCCATGGAAGAACCCCCAAATAAACATCCAGAAAGGGTGTTAGCCAAAAGAAACAGAACATGGGCGTGCCGCATAATAAGTCATAAGAGAGACGATAATGTAAGGACCCCATGAAAGTCACACAGGCTATCGAGGGGTTCCATTGAAGGGTAACCGCTAGGATCTACTGATTATTTTTGATAAATTAAAATACAGACAAACATGCATACATACAGACATACATAGAAAGGGGAAATAATTCTCTAGCAGAGGAGGAGCAGAGTTAATCATAGATTAACCAAAGATTTTATCCAGACCTATACGATATCTGGATCTTGGGTCATGAAGATTTATTGTTATAAATCCGAACGGATCATATTGTGCTTTTGAAAAGAAGTTTTTAAACTTAATCATGTCCATGTCCCCTGAACACCAAGTATAATAAATATTCTGTAGAGTATAATTATCCATTAAACACAACCAAAATATTGCAGTTATCTCTGATCACTTTAGGTATCTGTGTATATCGTTGTGTAACATAAATCACGTCAGTATTTTTGTGACGACCTCGAGAAAATATTCTAGCTGGATTAGATTGTTTGTCCAGCATTACATCATCGTATACTACGAGATTATTAATGAATCTATCTAAGTCATCTACAGACGGGGCTTCATCAATATCTGTGATAAAATCAATAATATCGTCTCCGTCTTTATTAACTGATTTCGCTTTCTCGTTAAAATCCTTAAGTACTTCGTAACAGTGCTGATCATCTACAGACGGCGCTATTAAATATAGTTTGCTCCATCTAAGCCATCTCATTATTAAATTTAATAATAATTGTGTTTTACCTGATCCAGACGGACCTATTATAATCATCCTTATCGAATTTGGTAATGCTGGATGGTGATTTACTGGTTCCTGTTTTCGTGTCGCCGAAAAATCAATTATTGTATCCATAATATTAATAACATGAGTCTATATTGTGTTCGATGTAGATTATCTACACCCACTACTGGACTGACAACAATAATAACAAAAAATAAACGACGTGCATTAACAGGTAAATGTGTAAAATGCGGCACGAAAAAATATAAATTTATCTCCATGTCTGATTCAGGGACAAAGACAGGTGGAGATATAGCCGCCTTATTAGGAAAATTACCAGGAACTCCGTGGGCTAAATATCCGGGGGAAAAACACTTACCAGGATATAATTAATGTGGTCCTGGAACTCGACTTGATATCCGACTTGATGATCAAGATCAACCAAGACCAGGAGAGTATCCAGTAAATAAGATTGATCAAGCGTGTCATGTTCATGATGTTGCGTATAAAAGTAAAGATTTACAACAAAGGCATCTCGCAGATGTAAAATTGATTCATGCATTAAATTCTATACCTAATAAATCTGTCAGAGATAAATTAGCTACTTTTCTAGTAAAATCTGCCATGAAAGGTAAAATAATGCTAGGGGCTGGTAATTAATTATATAAATATTATAATGGAATCCATTTATTATAGCCCAAGAGGATATTGGAGAGGTAAATCAGCTATTACTAAATTATCTGAAGCAGCAAAAGTTTCACGTTCTGTTGCTGCAGCGTGGTTAGCACGACAGGCAATATGGCAAATCTATCTACGTCCACCTAAAAAAATTCAATATGCACATTTTGATGTCAGCGTCCCTAATGAGGTTCATCAAGCAGATATTTTATTTTTACCACACGATACCATTAAAATTGGTAAACGTCAGTCACGCACATACAAATACGCATTAACTGTCGTTGACGTTGCAAGTAGATATAAAGAAGCTGAACCATTATCAACAAAGACAGCGTTTGAAGTTTCATCTGCGTTTGAACGAATTTATCAGCGAGGACCTTTGCGATGGCCACAGTTACAGGTTGATCCTGGCAAAGAATTTCTTGGAGTAGTATTATCGTTAATGAAGAAACATAACGTTAAAATCAGACGAGGACATACTGAAATTCATCGTGATCAGGCAGTTGTTGAACGATTTAATCGAACACTTGCCGAGCGGTTATTTGGATACCAATATGCAAAAGAAATATCTACTGACTTTAAATCCGATGAGAGATCTCGTGAATGGGTTGCAAGGTTACCAAATGTGATAGCTGCATTAAATAACGAAATTACTCGTTCAACTTCCATGAAACCTTCTATTGCGATCACAAAAAAATATATACCCTGTAGCAATGACAGACATCAACCTCAACCAGTATTAGGTAATGTAACTGTAAGATATTTATACGAACCTGGTGAACTTGAAGGTGGTAAAAAAAGAGCAACTGATCCTATCTGGAGCGTGACTACACATACAATTTCTAGTGTAGTTAGATCCACAGGTAGACCTCCAATTTACAGATTAGATTCTACCGCACCTCAACGTGGATTTGTACGTGAACAATTACAGGTAATCCCTGAAGACACACAATTACCACTACATACAATTACATAACCAGAACCTCTACGTCGATTACATTCAAGACAGGTCAGCATCACATTATCACGTGTATGACCAAGATCACTATTAATTCTGTCTACGGTAAATTGTCTTGGATTATTATTCGAATATTGCCATAACATATTACAGTTACAACTTGCACAATTATTATTCTGTTGTGCTTTTAGTTTTATAATAAATTCAACATCAATATCAAAATCACGCTTATTTTTTTTATCACACTGCTTATAACCAGATAGTTTTTTTTCTTATTACGTCATTGCTAACAGTCTGATCATTATTTTCTATAAAATTAATAATAACCCTATGTAGTTGAGATATTCGTCTGACTCTAGAAACTGCGAGATAGACTAAATTCGACCATTCGATCCGATCATCTATAATCCAAATATTTGTATCAGAAATAGTTAACCCCTGTGATGAGTGAATAGTTATAGCGTATCCTAACGTCCACGGTGATTTATTCATATTCAGCGCATTCTCAACGACATTAATATCGACTAAAACAATATCATTCAAGACAAGATTCTGTACTCGGACACTTTCAGTGTCTCCACCAGGAATTTCAACATCAATATTCTGTCGTCGAGTATCTGCTGGGCGATAACACAAAGGTACAGGTAGATCTGAAAACTTTTCTTTATGTAACAGAAATAATTTCTCTTGTAGTTCATCACGAACTATCTTTCTACTTGCGACTATGAAATCAGCAGGTCTCCATAAACTCAGAAAATCGTTCATATTAGTCTCTGGAATTACTTTACGCATTATCTCACATTGTATTTTATCTGGCTGTAGTCTGATTAATCTTTTAAGTTCTTTCAGCGGTTCATCAATAGCTCTATAGTCATCATTTATTTCTTCATAATAATCTACGTTATTCTTCAGCCATTCATGTGGAGACTGTCCAATAAAGGGTGGTGGTTGACCATGATCACCGCACATTATTATAGCAGTATTTTTCGTCAATAGCCAATCAAGAAATATTTTTAATATTTCTAACGACACCGTGCATATCTCGTCCCATATAATATATTTAGGTATATATTTTTCACCCATTCTCTCAGGAGTCCATGTGTCTCCACACCATCTAAAGGAACTATGATAAGTACACGATTTTACTCCTCGCTCTTTTATTTCTCTGGCGAGTTTATGTGTCGGTGTCAAAACAATTATATCTGAATTATTATTCATGAATAATTTAATCACACGCGTTGTTTTACCTGAACCACCGCATCCGTTAAGATAAACAGTTTTATGTCTAACCACAGGATCATATACAGATGGTGCTGATGACTTTGATATTTTATTATTTTTGTAATATATTTCCTTAATTTCAACGTCGGCAGATTCAGAATAACTAAGTATATTTTCCTGTTTTATTCTCCATGATCCCCATTCACCATTACCAAGTAGTGGTTTTAATAAATCCGTATATTTTTTATTTATATAAAACGAATCCGTTGTGACTCTGACAGCATCACGAGAAAATCTATTTATCATAGACAGTAGATTTATAGAAACATATGCCAACATAGAAGATCTTAAATGAGTAAACTGCGGTGAGTCACCATCAAGATAACTCACAATTGTACCTAGTTTGGTTCCGTCTGACAAATAAGCATTACTCCGATTTATAAATATGTTTTTTCTGTTGTATCAGCAATTATAAAATCGAGTTCAGCATCGTCCATAATTAATCTTGTACAATGTCTTTTATGATCATAGGCTCCTCCTTGAGTAAATTTACCAATTATCTTTCTACCAAGATCTTTTGCAAATTTTTCATCATGCTCGTCTCTGCATTTACGTATACTATTAGTAATTTTAATAATATCATCTTCATTAAGATCAGGAAATTCTTTCCTGGCATCATCAATATTAAATCTATTTGGTTCTGGTAACCAAACTTGTTTCTGTGGACTATACGATATAATCGCCTCACTCACCTGTAAAGATATTAAAATTCCAATATCAAGCATATATCGCAATAGTACTATTGGAACCCAACATTTTTCTGAAAAATGTCTTCCAAACCAAGCATAAGTAATCGGAGGGAGATTTTCTGCAAACTCGAATGATTCTACATGAGCAAATCCGGTTAAATCAAAATCTGGTAAATGTCTGTTTATCGCAACCCTAGTCATGTCATGTGATGGATGTCCGAATCTCTTAAAGTATTTAGAACATTCTCCGTATCCAAGAAAACTTCCAGGATAACACGCTACCATATCGACGGATATAACGTCACTATAGTTGTATTTAGTATTCCATAATCCTCCGTGTCCATATTCTACGCAACTTTTATGAATATCTTCAAGAAATTCCGATCTTGTTGGTTTCCATAAATTTTTTTCCTGAGCGAAATGAGCCGCTACGGATGGAACTGTAAAACAATTATTTAATAATTGTCTAACTTTGACATCGTCTGAAGTATATTTCAGCGCAAGATGTTCCATTTCTACATTAAGAGATTCTGTACGGTAAATGTCACCATTAGGCCGTACAAACTGATCGTAATGATCATATTCTGAATTTTGAAATAACCAAACGGACACAGGGTCACTTTTACTGATATTTTTGATAAAATCAAATATATGACCATCATAAAATTTAACTTTTCTATCTCGTGGAAATATTGTTACTGCTGAGGTCCATGCGTGCGAATTATGATCAATAATATCTATTGGAGCTCCTCTTGATTCATATTTTGTTTTATATAAAATCTCTCCCGTCAGCGTTTTTACCGTTATTGGGAATCTTAATTTCTTTTCTAGTTCAGCGACATCTTTGATAGACGCTCCGGTATCTTTAACTGATTCTGCCCACATATTTATTTTTTTACGTCGTAAATCTGTTAAACCATTGCCACGTATCGCGTTTGTAAAATGTTCTGTAACTCGTTCAGCTACACAGTTTATTCTTGACTCTGACAGTTTCATAGGTTTTAGATCCCCGACGTCAGGTTTATTATTCAGCGGATATATTGTATATACGACTGCAGTAACTGGGTAGCTCCGTTCATAATATACCTTATCAATACCAGTCAGTATTCCGGGTTTAGATTTATTATTTAAGAGAACAATATTATTTCCTGATTGTATGTGTACTGGATCGCGCTTGTCACGAATAATCCAAATATCTTCTTTTGTATTTACAATAAATTTTATTAAAATAAAATATTTTTGATCATCAAGGTGATTAATAATTACTTTTCCTCGTTTGTCATTCATAATATTAGTAACATTTCCGACTCTGAATGTTGACCATACATGAAGCAGCGCCATCGTCACGAAATTCCTTTTTTGCTTCACGAATACGATCGGTTACATCCTCATCCGTTAATGCCAGATCTTGCATCAAAGTACTATATTTATATTCTGATAGTCTGTCAAGATCAAATCTAGCATGGGAAGGTTCAATTGCCGATAATTCGTTCATATAATTAAGACAAGTATTTAAATTAAAATTTTAGTATATATATAATGCTTGAAACAAAGAACAAATGTGCTTGGCTCAGAATTGGATATACTTCTCTTTGTAATAAACCGTGCGTGAACAAATACTGCGGAAATCATGCACAAAGTTTCAAAAATGGAAGTACAGGACCAATACCGTGTATTCAATGCGGTGTTGGAGTGAGGGGAAAAACTCAATTGTGTCTAAAATGTGGCGGAAAAAAATATAGAGAATTAAAACGATATTATGACAAAAAAAATAATACATCGCCAGGTAAATCTCCTATACAAACCGTAGAAGATTATCTGGCCAGATTTCAAAACAATGATTTAGACAAATAATATTATTATATAAAATGACTCAGACAAATCAGAATTATGATGAAATGATCGACAATGATATTATAAGAGAATTAAGAAAAAAAGCATTTCGTAATAAATATGAATTTGTAGTACATCCAGTATATACAAATTATGAAGCATCGCGAGATGGTGTGATCAGACACTGTAAATAAAAAAAAACAGTCGGTAATCTCGATAAATTTGGTTATTTTAGATTTCGTGCTGGGAAAAATAAAAATTATTACTCACATAAATTCATATTCGAATGTTTTCATCGAGTAGTTGAAAATGGACTTGTAGTTGATCACATTGATGGAAATCCCAAAAATAATCGGTTATCTAACCTGCAAGCTATTACACCTAGTCAGAATGCTGCACGCGGAAATACTGGAAAATGTAAAAAGTTTGCAAGAAGATCTATTAGATCCATAAATACAGAAACAGGACAGGAAATAACTTTTCCATCAATTAATGCGGCTGCAAAATATTTTAGCATACATCCACAATCAGTACAATTTGTCGCAAATAAAATATACAGATCTGCATATTCAATAAAATATGATCAGCAGATAATATTTGAATATATCTAACTCTGTGCTCTTAATAAATAAATTGTATATAGTTCGACTCTATATTTTACCATGGGTACCTTCACCGTCGCTACTCTCAGTGTCACTCTCACTTTTGACAGAATCAAATAACATAATTTTCCTTAATTGCATTATACGATTATCCACGATCTTCTTTTTCTCGTATTCACGAGATAGTTCGGATCTGATATTTTCGATCGAACGTGCAAGAGACGCAAATAGCTTTACCTGTTTGTCATTTACCATAGCTAATGATTCAAGCATAGACTGATAAATTGATTTTACAAATTTATAATTGGATGGTAATGTGTATTTATTGTCAATTTTTCTTTGTTTTAATATTTCATAATCGCATAATATTTTTTCAGGATCGAGATTATCAGATATATTTATTCCGTTATGTTTTAATTTTTTAATAGCAGAAATAATATCATTAATGTTTTCTTGGTTCATTATATAATAATTATTTCTTTAAAATAAATAATATCAGTCTCTGAATAATTATTTAAAAAAATGTAGCCCCCCCATAAGCCCATCAGATAAAGAAATCTGTAACTATTTCATGAATCAGAGGACCTATTTACCCATCAGATTAATAAAAATCAGTAAAAAAAATAATCAGATTTTTTTTTCCCTTATTATATTAGGAAATATTTAATCAGACGTTCTACGAGCGTATATACAAATTAATATTAAGAGATTCTTGTCTTAGATCCAAAATGTTTCCTGCCTGGTCAGTGAGTTTGAAATTTATTGTTGTCAGAAATGGATTATGAACTCGCAGGTACACGGGGTTAATTGGTTCAGACACAATTAACCAACCGGGTGGGTCTTTAGGGCTAAATGAATATAGTATATACCCCTGTTCCGCAGTGCCACTGCGGTGATTAGATTTTGAAAGATCTACTTGATAACTATCATCAATTACGTCACATACTAGATTGACTGCAATTGTTGTTGTTATATTAACAATACCAGGTGAGATATGGCGACCACCACCGTGTGGATCATTATTATATTTAAGAATGGTTGGTGTAGGTATTAATTTTTTCCATGAATCACATATTCTTTTAAATTGTTCATCAATAAGATCATTAACTGATTTCTTTAGCTCTTCAGAGTTAAATCCAGGAATTATAAATGTTGATAGTTGTTCTCGCGTAATTCCGAAATGTTTTAGAAATATTGTTGTGAACAGAAGATTTAGTCTAACACCCTGAGATGGACCGTCTTCATTAACTATATACAACCTTCTATAGTATTTATCTGCTGCTATGTTCACTAATCTTTTTTCTCTGTTAACAATAATATCATTCATGAACTCTAGGTCTGAAGCAACTTGATTCAAATGTTGTATTGCTTCAATTATTTGATTTTTTAAGTCATCGTTGTAAGAAGTGCTAATGCTGGAAAATAAATTTCTTAGATAATTAAGTATACGTCCGTGTTCAGACTTAATTGTACTAGCATATGAATTTATTTCATCAACATCAAGTACTATTATTTTACCCTTTTTTACCATCAACTATTTTTGTAAAATGGGTTTCTGTTTTATCTATATAATGTATAACTCCATCACCAAAATATCGTCGCCATGGGTAAGCATTTTTTTCTGTTCGATATTCTGGAGGTTTTATAAATTTTTTAACATCTATGACAAAATCAGATCTCCGGGGTTCTGGTGGTCCTTGATAAACCGGTGGATCTTCAGGCCAACCTAATACTGATCTAATCGAACTTTGATAAATATCTACGGAGTAATCAGGGGAATTTATTTCAATAACCGCAGATAGTGTTGGTTCGTAGACAGTAATTGCTATTTTTGATTCTTTTCCTGTGATGGATTTAATTCTGCGCTGAAACTCGTCATTAATCTGTTCTATTTGATAACTACCCGTTGGAATAGTAACTACTTGCCAATCAGGAGTTCCATCAGGCTTATTCTTATTAGCGAATATTAATGAATTATTTGGCTGTAGTCCACCAAATGATTTTGATCTAATATTGGGCCAGCTATAATAAACTCGCAATTGTGCTAATGCTATTTCTTTTGCAGGAATTGCGGTTGGAAAATTGACACTAAACTCAGGATTGGTCGAACTTAACGATATCATAGTAGTTTTTGACGGAGTTGTATTAGTAACGATCTGCTGAAGTAACTCCCTGTCTGTCATTATTATTATTGTTGTTATTTAATTCGTTAAAATCATTAGCGATCACCTTAAAAGCGTCATCATAAGTTTTCATCATCATCGCGAATTCAGTATCAGATATTTCACCATCACTGACACACGAAGAAACGTATAAAGATAGTTTAGAACATGCCTCTGCCACTGTATGTAATTTAATCATATAATCGTGCAATTTAGCATTTGTACAAGTATGTATCTTTTTGGTTATAATACCGAGAACTCCAGCAATAGTCGTTGATGCTGAAACGATAATGGTTATAATAGTAGGTGCTGTCATCGTCAATGTTGATAATAATAATCCTGTTCCAGTAATAACAGCAGAAACCGAGTAAACAACTACATCGATGACAACTATACGTCTTTTGTATTTTTTTATTTTCGTGTTATAATAGTCGATAAAATTATTTAGTTTAGTCAGACGCTCACATACTTGATTGCATCTGTAACGTTGAACGTCGATGCGAGACTGAGGTTGATCCATTATTGTTATATTAAGTGACTAATTGCGGTGTTTCAGCCACAAATTCCAGATGCCACAAATAATACACTGAGGTTATTGTTTGATCATCTATTCTCAGTATAAATGTTTCTTCAACATCTTTACTTAACACTATAGATACAACTCCAGAGAGAAAATCAGTTGAATGACGCAATAGATATCTGTTAATTATAACAAATCTTTCATCACTAAATACGGACAGCCTGTAAATACCAGTGACTTCTGCGGTATATTTAATAGTTTTATTTTGTGGTGTCCATGTTGATGATCCTGATGCTACTGTGTATACGATATTTTTAATTTGTCTGTGTGGAATTTTAATCAGATTAGTTTTTTGAACAATATTAGGTATTCCACTGGCAATATCATTGAGTTTCGTGTTAATGTCGGCTAGTTTTATGTCAACGGTTGGTTGTTCCCCAAAAAATTCTTTAATGGGTTTGTTTACATTTCTACGAAAATTTAAAAAACGTTTCTACATGTTTGGAAAAAGTAGCACTAAGTGTAGTCATTTCATCACAGATTGTTTTTAACGAAGTTGAAATAGGAATGTTGCTATCGTCTACATATTTCTTCGTTGTAGCATCAAAATCATATTCTGGTGTTCTAAGATTATTAATGCCATTATTGTTCATGTCGAGAAATGAACGCATTATACCGCCGTTGGTCAATACGTACCTGGATTCTTGATCGTCGACATATTTCTTTGTTGCGGCGTCTGTATCTGCGGTTGGGTTTCCAAGGTCTATAATTTTATTTTGATTCATGATAACATCTCCACTAAATGAATCACCAAATTTCTTAATATAATCATTAATCGAGTTACCAGAGTCTTGTATTTTACCCTGATCGGCAAAAGTAACTATATTATTAACAGCCGCGGTGGGAACTCGTATAAGAACATCTGGTAGTTGTATATTACTAGTTTTTAATCGCCCTTCTTTATCCTGAAAAACGACTACTTCATTTTGATCCACACTGGTTATATTTAATAAATCATCAATCTCGTTTCTGAGCTGATCGAGAGTTGCGTATTTAGATAAATCAACTTGCTGATGACCTTTACCACGAGAAGATCTTCCATAAATATCTACCATTATATTTACTAATGTCTGTTTAAATATGACGTCGTAGTATATTCATGTACAACTTTGTGGGGTGGTTTTGTTGATTTTGATATAGCATCAAGTACGTTAAGTACTTCTCGACCACATATTGGTGGATCAGTTAATGTTTGTGTTGGTAACGTTGAATACCATATTGGAATACTTTGATAGCCGCTAATATACTTTAAGAATTCTTTTGGTGGAGCTAGTCCATATGAATCAAAATAAATAATTCCACGTGGATCAATTGCATAAGCGACCCAATGCGTGCCTGGACCAGAATTTTCATCGAGATTAATAATACCTGTTTCAATGTTATTTGGTTGTTTCGGTAATTGATCGCGCATAAAAACACCTCTGAAGTTTTTTATTTTTAATTTTTTAGCAGCATCTAGTAAATCAAAATTGGACATAGGAGATATTAGTAAATTGTCCCTGGTAATCTTAGGCCTTTTCCGTACCAGTGTGGGGTCCCTGGTAATCTTAGACCTCTTCCCTTTTTTTTTGGTGTTCGTTTTATTCCTTGTCCAGTTGCTTTCTTTAATGCCATTCCAGCAGCAGTTCCAACAGCACCTAATGCAGCTGCTTTTGCAACAGCTGGAGCTGCAGCGGCTATTAATGCTGGTATAGCAGCAAGAAGTGGAAATATACCACCCGTCTTAATATATCTTTAATGGCACCCGCAGAAAGATTAAGTTTTATACCTTTATTTGATTTTTTGGCTTCATTGAAATACCCGAGCTGACGTTCCGTAAGAGATAATTTATTTGAGCCGCTCATCTGATCTTTCTTTAGCAATATTTTAAATCCACAGTTATTTTTTGATGCTGATTGTATCTTTTTAATCTGACCAGGAGTCAGACTAACACTAACGTTATTATACGACATTATAATATTCATAAATAATCTAATTACATGTTTTCTACTGGAGCATCAACGACTCTCATTCGTCCACCAGCACCTTCAATTAACATCGATTTATCGCTGAGTATGACAGCAATTGCTCTGTAATTGGCAATAGCTCCTATTGCCACACGAGCTCGAAAGTGTATATCGACTACTGACTGTCTGGTTAAATCTAAATGTTCGAGCGAAAAGTAATAAATTGGGTATAAGGTTGTAAAATCCAATTGTGATATTTGTAAACCAGTATCAACATTTTGGTCACGTCCCATGAACGTCATTAGACGATGATATACACGTGCTACATGATTTTGTTCAAAATTCAGTAATATATCCTCGGATGGTTCTTGATGTCCATTTATTCTTAAGGAAACTTCGGAAACACCAAGATTATCAAATATCATAATACTACGTGTTTGATCATCCACCCGTGCAGCATCTTGAAATGCAATAAATATATATCGTGGCGCAGAAACACCTTGCTGAGAAGCTATTTGCCATGTAAATAAACCATTAATATTACTCTGAACAACATCTGTGGTCATTGTTAACCACGATAATGCTGATTTACCACCTTGATTCATAAAAGAGAGTATACGATCTTCTTCAGTTATTGATGGAGTCATCACCGGCATCCATAATGAAAGTTTTGTCAGAATTACTTTGCCAGGATCACCAATGGGTCTCCATAATGCATCGTTGTCGGTTGCTTTTCGTACAAGTACAACTGTATGCTTAGCTCCGAAAATGACTTTTCTGACATTTCTACAGAATCCAAAGATATGTGACAATGGAATTGAACATGAAAACGCTCTTCTGTTACCTTTCAACATTGATCGACGTGCTGCAAATCCTAAGTTAAATTCTGGATTAGCACCATGAACCACAGGCCACAAGTCAGCGTCAGCGTTGTTGGCATTATTTCTCGGTCGTCTTATATCATACTGTCTGTTATCAGGGTAATTAGAAGTATCCTTTACAAACATCATTGATGGACCAGTTGATCTTGAATAATCGTCGCTGTATCGTGCTAGACCCAATATCGTCGTGGCAACGTCGACGTCTTTCTGAATAGATTCAATATTTTTCCGTCAATCATGTACGTTGCGCTGTCAAATAACGCCATAATACCATTATTAACAAAACCAACCCTAACATCGTCTCCATATGCTACTGGTGCTGCAGGATTAGCGATATTTAAAATTTCACCTTCTACTTCAATAAAAGCCTCAGCGGGTAAGAAATACCTACTTGTATCCTGAACTTGTAATTCAATTCGTCCACTCTGATCTGGAATTCGAGCGTCATAAGAATAATATTGATAATCACGCACAGACTCATCTTTAAGTACTGGTGCGTCCATGTCAAATGCGGGATCAGCTATGCGCTTGAACATCTTTATTATAATTATTATCGTCTAAAACGAAGACCACTTCGGGAAGTGAAACCACTTCCTGCTATCAGACTAGCGGTTATATTTTTTTCTTTTTTTGACATTGGTACATCAGCCAACTCCGCTAGTTTTTGATTAGCAACTTGATTTATTATTTTACTGACATTTGCAGGCATTACTTCAGTACTAGGTAATTTTACAGGTTGAGGTCGGACCGCAGGTCTGCGTATTAATTGTGCTAACCTATCTTTGATCGCTGAAAATGCTTTACCAGCGAGATTACCCATATCACCAATACCTTTTTCACGAACAACATCAATAGCTTTCATTGATAGTTGCTTTGCGATCGGTATTGCTTTTGGGGCTATCCTTCTAAATAGACCCTGAACAACATCACCTAGTCCATCTCCGTAGATTGTATTGTATACTGGTAATCGTGAATTTATTACCCTGACCATAGTTGGTCCACGTTGAGTACTATGTATGATCATTTTATTATAGTAATTGTATTTAATTACGTACTTAGTCGCTGTAGTAGTCATCGGCAATTTCATTAATAAGAGACTGATAAACATCAACGTCCATGATACCACTAGTATATAATCTTTTACAAATATCTGCTGCTTCATTAATGATTTCTGGAGAATTATTACCAGCTCGTTTTCCTCCGATGAGGATTTCTAGTCGATCAACATCAGTAAGAACACTGCTCGGACATGAAATAAGACCACTTCCTGAATTATTAAATCCACTTCCAGATGTCTCAGGAACGTCATGGAATTCTTCTTCTTCAGATTTTTGTTGTTCAATTTTTTCTTTGATAAAGTTCATATAGCTAACAAAAAGATTATCAAATTTACTAACCCGAGGAACATTAAAGTGGATGCGAAAAATCCACCTTGGCCATTCCGTCTCGCTAACCTTGATTTTAGGTTTTAATAAATCCTTTCTGTTTTTAAAATTTTTAACAGCAAACGTAGCTAAATCTTCTAAATTCTTAATCGATTTAATTTTATCAACAACGTCATCAGTAAATTTATTAACTAAGTCATGTTTTTGTGTTTCTACATGGGCCGCTTCTTCAAGTTCTGGTTCTTCAAGTTCTGGTTCTACAGGCTCTGGTAAAGCAGAGGCAATCTCAGTTGGAAGTTCACGTAAAAGTCGTTTAGTTTGCTTGGTCCGCTCGGCTATTTTTCCAGTTGCCTCTGCAATTTTCTCAGATACTGGAAGAAGAGGTTTAGTTGTCTCTGTAATAGGTTTAAATAATTGTTTTGTATCCTCTTCAAATTCAACATGAGATTCTTGTCGTTGTTGTAATTGTTGCTTGACAGCATCACGAACAGGTAAATATTTTCTAATTGCTTCTAGTCGCTCTCTTGCTAATCTAGCTGAATGTGGTTCGCCAATAACGACCATTATTAATAATATTTATACTGGTTGTTTAATTTACAGCAGCAGGAAGGGTGAACGACAAAAATTGAGTGACCCGGCGAGTAAACTAAACGCACTATAACAAAAATCAAAAATAAAATAACAAAAATGAGCTAACGCAAACGATTTATTATCCGTTTTTCAAACTATACGGTAATAATATCGTTAGGAGGGTTCGGTTTAGCGTTATTGACCTTATTTTTCAGCCTCTGTAGGAACCTTTATTTTACAAAAATAAGGTCTCGTACAAAGTTGTCTGTTCACCCTTCCTGCTGCTGCGTGGGAAAATAATCTGTCGTGTGATTGCTGGATTGTCATGACGACTACACAAAACATGGTCATTCAGAGGGAACCTGCTTCTTTCACATGGACCTTTTTTTCTTTTCTTCAAACGATTCGTATTCCAATGGGGAATTTTATTATGGTGAACACATACAGATTTAGACATTGTGTTTGTTACTGACATTTGAAACTTTCGAAAGAGCAAGCGATTCAAAATTATTATATGGTGACGAGAAAAAAGTATTTTAAAGAAGCCTATTGTAAACAAAGTTGTATAAGAAAGCAAAGAATGGATTATCGTGCCTATCACACGCAGAACCAAAATGTTTTGACCTAATACTAGACTGGGGACAAAGAAAGGAAATCAAGTGTGGCAGTTAAACAACGCCTTCAACAAAATTTCCAATAGATATAAACTCACATCCAAATAAAGACAGACATGAAGGCACAAAAGGAAATATATCAAGAGAATGGTGTATTAAATAATAATAATAATAATAATAATAATAATAATAATAATAATAATAATAGTTACGGAATATTTACTTGGGTAAATATTAGGATGAAAATTATGTCCATATCATAAACTGATCCCCGGCTATAGTTTTGATAAGACTGCATTATGAAGATTAAACTGTTTCATTTAGTCCCAACTCCCCATGAGTTTTCAATTGTAGTATCCAGTGTCGTTCCTTACGTCCGCGTTCTATATCGGTCTACCCCGATCCGATGATAAAGTTCTGTCTCTCTTGCCAATACTTCATATCCTCTTCAGGTTAAATATTATGGTTAGTTACAACGGTGATGAATCTGGTGATGGGACAGTACAACAGTTTACAGTTTTTGCAGCATTGTTTCAACACAAACTTGATTCTCTTGTGAGCTTCTGCACATGAACAGATCTTCTTCTACTTTGGTACTCATGGTAACATTGTCATGTCCTAATTTGAAGAACACCCTCTAGACGAATCATTGGTTGATTTTTATGGTTCTTTCAAAACAATACATCGCAGAGGAATTGTGAGCTATTTGCGTTTCACAAGGACAGGTACTGGAAGACGACTCTCATTGCCCAAGGCTGCTATCGAAACCGAATCCGAACCTGCGGTCCCTGGTGCCTGAGTGGTCTAAGGTCCTCGCCTGTACAGATCACCTATCTCCGCCCTGGTTCGAGTCTCAGCTCGACCACCGCGGGTGTGTGAGAAAGTTTGCCAGTAGCTTCCCGTGAGTGGGTGGGTCTTCCCGTGTTCTTGATGTGCTGAAAATTGGCGTTAAATTCCGCACAACCGAAAACAAGCAAACAATCAAAACCAATGAGATGGCGCCAAATAAAGGAAGATGACGAAGAGAAGAACATTCCACTTAATTTATGTTGACATAATGGATGTCTAGTGATTGTTCCTAAACTATGTTCAACACTTTCATCTACATTTGGCATGATTATCTTATTAGAAGCATGGAGTATATGATTGTTACATCTATAACATGGCGACCTATAGTCGCACGTGTTACGTATATTTAATTTGCATTGTTTATTTTTTAAAAATTTATTATATGCTATGGGTTATGTAAAATTGTATTTAATGGCTGACCTTGTCCAAAATCAAGTTCATTGTTTACCTAACCAGAATCATTGACTTTTTATTCTGTAAAAAACTAATTCATAGCTAATATTTTCTCTATGAGTGTGGGTTTAATATTATCATCATTATCAATAGAAGTAAACATATTTATCTTGTCCTGAATCGAGGACATTATGTTTACCATGTTCTTTATTATAATTTTAGTAACAGACCTTGTCTAAGTTTAGTTTGGGATTGTTCTGGGAATGAGCTTTTGCTCTATACCCTGCCTTTTCATTTGATGTTTTAGTCTTTTTTTTTATTTATAAAATCTTGCTTATCTATAATTTATATATTTCGTGCTATAAGATTTTGAGGCAGAATCAGTTGTTGTGTTCAGTATTTGATTTGGGCTGAAATTATTTAATTCAAATTATTCTTTTCGGGGAATACAAAGTGCTATATAATATTCTTGGAAAGAGACATTAACTGAATTATAGTGAATTCAAACAAGGACACTTCGGTTTATATTATTGTGATTCAACAAAAGAATGTGGGCACATAGCTACAATTCATGCCATTGGTACATCAGTATATTAAGGTCTACCAAGTCAGTACAAGCACATTACCACCTTCAGCGTTCAAACTTATTTGGAATATCACTAAAGTTTATTCAGAATTTTATTCATTACGACTTGTATTAGTAATTCTAGGATTATTTGGAATTTAGATTCTTTTCACAGTTTCACTCTGTATTCTAGGGAAATATATTATTTATTGAATTATACAAAGCTTGTTGCTTCTCACTCTTTTCTGTTACTTATTTTAAGGCCATACAGTTGTAATTGAAACAAGGGGCTCGTGTACGGGATACGAATTTCTCTAAAGTACTTCAGAAAACTTCGAAATTTAAATTCCTTTGTTTCGGATTTTAAATCCAACCCATGAAAAGTTAGAGTGCTTGATAAAGGAAGAATTACTCCAGCTTGCAGACAATATGATATTTTGGAGGCGTAGGCGTCTTTAACGAAGCAGGAAATAAAAAATACTTGGTAGAATAGAATTTATTTGGATAAAAGTGCATTGGGCTTGATCAGTAGTCTCCATCTGTCTATAACTTGCAAGCTGAATTTAAAATGCATCAATGAAATCTAGTTAAGAAAGCTTGAGTTACAGAAAGAAGAAAAACAAATGCAATTGGTGAAAGAAGAGAGAAAGACAAATACAGCTAAATAAAGAAGAAATTGAATTGCATTTGCAGAAAGTGGAAAGAAAAGGTAGGCTAATGCAAATGCAAATGCAAAAAGTAAAGGAAGAAAATGAATCTCGATTTATATTAAATGGAATACACCCCCCCCACACACCTTTACACACAAGCTCAGGTTTTGATGTTACTCAAACCATTAGGTTAGTACCCCATTTTAAAGAAAAAGAAGTAGATATATATTATCCTCATTTTGAAAATTTGAAGTGCTCACGTAAAAAGTGCACCTATTGGCAAAGTTCGTGACATCTTCATTTTCCTCTCAGTATCACGCAGTGATTCTGCCAATCCTATCCGTATTAACATTTTATGGGACACAGGAGCTTGTCAGTCTTTAATGATCAGGTACTTTGCTTTTATCTGAGAAGTCTTCTTCAAACAAAAATGTTCTTCTTCAGGAAGTAGAGTTCGGCTTTCTTAATGCTCCTCTCCATTGTGTAAATTTGTCGTCAGACTCAGTCTCAGGACCCGTAATAGTCGAAACAGCGACGCCTTTGCCTACTGAGGGTATTCATTTATTACTGGAGATAAGGTTGTGGTTAATCCACTTAGAACTGACAAGCTTTGTTTGAAACAGAAGGCTGAGCCTATTGAAAAAGAAATCCCTGATTCATGCCCAGCTTGTGCACTTACTAGTGCTATGGCAATGAACGCTTTTGAGAAGGGTGTTGATCAGGAGAGTATTCCTTTAGCTGACACAGGGATTGGTCAGGATTTTGATGAGGTCACTTTTGCTCCTAGTATTGATCAATCAAAAGGTATTAATCACAGTGATCATCTTTTCATCACTCATTCCCTTTATTCCAATCAGGGTGACAAACCATAATCACTTGTCGTCGAACAGGACAATGATTCTGAGATATCCTGTTTGATTCATGAAATAAAGCCATTGTAATGCGTGTTTGTTATTTTGTTAAAAATGGTGTCCGTATATGAAAAAGGAGACCAGCTGAGGTACCCGCTGGTGCGAGTGGTCAGTGGGCTATCAAATTTGTTGTCCCTAACTTGTATAGATCGGAAATTCTTAGTCTAGCCCATGAAACTCCATTGGCTGGTCATTCAGAGGTCAATAAGACTTATCACAAAATCTTGAATCAATTCGAATAAATAAAATCTTCAGTGACGTTGAAATTATAAATTGCACAACTGTGAAACAGCATCCATACAGGATGAACCCTCTGAAACAGAAATGTTTTAAAACATTCAGTATTTGCTGGAGAATGATTTCATAGAACCGAATTAAAAGTGACTATAGTTCACTATCTCTACTCTTTGCTGAGTTGGTGTGGTATCCTCGCCATAGTCTTGACTTCGCAGGTCATCAAATGGAATAGTACCGCATTTTTTCGGGCCCAGTTCCTCTTTGTCTATACGATCTCTAGAGTTCCTGGTTCGTGTATTGCTTCTATGGCTAGCTGGACCCGAAGGCGACGAGCATATTCCAGGTGCATCTGGTGTTCCAAAAGTTTCTGTAGTCTACTCGTTCTTTGAATGTTGACGTGTCAACGATGGGTAGCCAGACTTGCCAACGCTCCACATTATGTGCCTTAAGGAAAGCAACCCTCATATAAAATACAATACACATCACACACAGAAGATCTTAAAATTAAAAATGTATTTCGTAGACCTAAAAGAAACTCTCTCTCCACTTTTAATACACAAACACAGTATACTACAACATACAAACCACATACAATCACCAAATATACCAAACACACACTATCAAACAAACAAAGTTAGGAGGAGTTTATAGACACCTCACTGAACTTTCACATTCAAACACGGACCAGAGTAGGTAGACGGATTTTGTCAGGGGAAAAAAGACACACACACACACACACACACACACACACACACACACACACACACACACACACACACACACACTAACACACACACAAACACACATATATTGGTAGTTAATCAGTCTCATTCCGAGAGATCTGGTTTGCCCTTAAAAGGGCTGGTTGATTTTGACAGCTTTCCCACGTGATAAGGCCTGCTTTTGCGGAAGAAGAAGGAGAATACGTTTGTGTCGACTCTACAATTCACAAAACATCTCTCTTGCTCCCGCTGTTGTTGCTGCTGTCTCTGATGTTTCTGCAGCCTATACTTCTCTGTTCACTCTTACTGGTCCTTTTTCATTTTTTCTCTAAAGACCACTACTTTGAGGTGTTGAGTCACTTTATCATCCTTACATTCTCCAGTTTTTGCGTGACACAATGCAAATAAGCTTGGGGTTCGTTAAGTTTGGTTGAGGAATAGAATGATGACACCTCCTAGAGAGCCACTGCCTCCAATGTTCAAAATTGTTTGATTTCTGTTTGAGTATAGATTCTCGGATCTGCCATTTGTGACAAGGCTACGTTGTGTTTCTCAAAACAAGTGTTTGGTTTGATGAGGGATGTAAATGATACCTTGAAGTAACTGACGCGCTGCCAGTATAAACCATCGTAAAACTTCTTTGAGACTCGTTTCTAGCACATGGACCAACACTCGTAGATTGTTTTCGCGACTGATGCCGTACAAGACACGAACGAATTTGGTTCTAAGATGAGAATGAAAGGAAGTCATGTAAACGATTTGTGAGACAGAAATGAAGTGTTAGAGGATATTAGTTTTTCTCATGCCGATGGCGACGTGTAAATGAAGGACCCTCCTTCTTGGCACAAGTCGGGAAACCGATGGGTACGAAATCGTAAATAATCGGGAGTGATGTTTCAAAACTGATGAATAAATACGCGTGAGGTGTTTGAGTAGCATCGTCGTACGCATAAGTCAGCCTTGGAATTCCTAACTGTTGGGCTAACACTTGCACTAGGGGCTCTTAAACAAGACCAAGTAATGAGCATTGATAGTGCGATAGGTTTCACTTTGTTGAAACAAATTTTGGATAATGTAAATGATTCAGACATTACGATAATTCCCTTTGCGTGTAAACCAAAGTTTAATTTCTTCTTCGTCTTCTCCTAACATTTCATTGAAGATTACCAGATGTTTCTGACTCGCGTCGGACACGACCCCGTCGTCTTCGTGGGGAATGCCTTCCACAAAGACGATGGATTCCCCTTGACGTTCTTGAAGGAGGCTGTAAGCCGACTGCCACTCTTGTAATAAGACACGATGCGTTGGGGAGGACGATCGATCAAATGGCATTTATGTTGGATCAAACATTTAACAAATTCGGTTTTGTCTGAACCACTGGATTCAGCAATTAACATGTTAAAGGGATGGCGAAGATACATTGCCTTCAACTTGAACGATCTAACTTTTCCTTAATGACTTTGAGAATAGACTCAGAAGAGGAAAATGTAGCAATATCGAAGATGTTACGTAAATAGCATAAATCACACAATTTTGTTACACTTGTCATACACGTTTATTCAATGTTCAAAAGTCACAACTTGATATGGAATACAAAACACATAAAAAAGCCAAATGTTTAAGCGTATTGCTGAACGCAAAGCGAAAAGATTCAAGTGCGATACAAACAAATTCACGTACAACATTGTCGATGAATGTGTGCTGTCCTAGAATTTCTAGGGACACGCTGTAATGTTCTTTGAGTCTCTACACCATGCACAGTCGTCAAGTTCTTCTTCGTAATTTACCGGGAGCAGATCTTTGCTAACGACGTCAACGTGTTGCATATATTTTCTTTTGTTATAAATCGTGTATTAGTAGTGGAAGGGTTCTCCCAAGTACTCCGTCTTGGGTAAAAATTTAGGTTGTGACATTTTTCTCCACAAGCAATTCCACATGACTTCTGCAACAAGCGTCTTCCTTTGTGGTCTAAAGTGATGCCTTCGTTGGAACAGTACTCCTCTTTAAATTTGTCTTGATCTTCCGGAGTCTAGAACCAGGAAGGATAGCCGCTGGCTTCTTGTTTGAGTTTTAAAAAGGCATCAACGTAGCCCGAGAAAATGGCTTTCTGGGGTCATCCTCCGTTTGGTACTTTCTGTGTTGGGAAAGTCGTAGATTTAATACACTTCTAATACTTAGTATCCCACATCCACTGCACGAATCAATTAAACGCTCATCAATGTACATGTCTTCCTAGATGAGGTGACTAGGCAGATCGTGCTTACAGGTTTCGGCACAATTACGACACAAAAGAAATATCACCTTTCCTTGGAAAAGATAGGGTAAGAGGGGGTGGTACAAGTGGATGTGAGGCAAGACTTTGCATTATATCAAGTCTTCCTATTGGTGAATGTAATTCACGTCGATGTGTTCTCTCAACATTTTAGGGTATTCTGTTGGAAAGTGACAATATTTGCACACCCAAGGATACACAGAACACACTTCCAGTTATTTCATTTCTTCTCCTTTCTCCTCGTCCGCGTTGTACAGTATGCATATGGCATTCGTTCTTCCTCCATATAAACTGTCGCGTGGGTCCAGAGGGTCCACCACATTGTAACTTCCACGACGTGCTTAAACCCGGGATCGCTTTTCAAATGTCGATTGTAGTAGTATTCATACATTTCAACCACTTGGTATCCTTCTTGTCTAATTTCAGGTGTCGTTGGTACGTTTTCTCGTACAATTCTTCCTTGGTGCGGTCTGAGAATTCGTTTGTCGTGTGACCTTGAGGATGACAAGTAGAAACCCGTGAAATAAGCATCTATTAAATTAGACGATCTTGGGGTCTTCTAAGTCCCAGCCAACCAACGAATATTTTCCAATGGACTTTTAGCCCCCACTATTTCGGACCCTTCTTTTTATCAATTTGCCTTCTTTTTCACAGAAGTAATTTGACCAGGTTTGGTCGAGTATCGAAGTTTGATGAACTCCGAAGTTTGAGGGAGTAAGACAGCTAGGATTTTCTCGGTTATGAATCGATTGCAATACATTAACTAGCACACTTGGGCTTCCTTCATTGATTGATCCCTCCGTGCTACATAAACAGTTGTCGAATTTTCCGCAACAACGTCGTAATATCTCCACGTCGGATCGAAAATCCTTTAACAGTTCGTCGCCAAAGTCGAAGTGGTCCTAAGCGTGAGATCGGTACCATGCGTAGAAAGCTTCTCTTTGTTTGGTTCGCATATTGTCGGGGTCGTAACAGTGTGCGCCATGCAAATGCGACAGGACTATGTGTTGATTGACTTTGGTATTGAAAAGGTGTGGAAAAAATCCTTTGGCCCTTTCTTTCATTCCAAACTTTTTAGGAATTCGACTCAAAGGCAAAGTCAAATTACTTAAGGAATATTTAAACTGTACTTGTCCCATACACAAGTAGATGAGTTTGGCTTTATTGATGGTGACTTTGGGGTATTTGGTGCATTGTTCTAAACAGGATTTCAAAAGAAACTGTCCGTCGTATCCGGAAATATTGTTAGCCAGCACCCTAGCAAAACGACGACAGTCTTCTTAACGTTTAGTGACCTCTTGACTCCAGGTGTCGTCAATAGGGTCTACGATCCATCGGGCGAAAACGAGAACAATGTTGGCTCCTCGAAAGATTTTTTCACGTCCTACTGGAATCTTACTACAGTGGCAGCAATGAAGAAAGATTTGTATTTTTGAATATAGTAATCATGTTCCAATTCCACGATTTGGTGTCAAATATAAAATCTCTTCTTTCCTATACAATCGTGCATTCTGGGGTTGTTGGCGCGTATGAGATCTCCATGAGTAGAGCCCAATATCATGAGTTAGCAGACACTTTTCTGATGCAGCCATTGTGTCATGAGATGTTGATGGTAACACTAACATGGACTGACAAAGGTTCGCTGGCAAGTCGAGCAATAGATTCGTTCTTGTCCTTCGGGAAGACGGGGTTTAGAATTTAAACAACCCCGACATCTCTCTCCGCAATGAATGTGTTGGTCTAGACTGCAGAACCTTTGGTAACATTTCTCTCAACAATATCCGTATCCGAAAACTCCGGTGAATGCATTTTCCATCTAGGTAATCCGGGCCACGAATCACCAGAACTTGTTACATTTAGCGTGGAGCCAAGGCTTCTTGCAGTCGGTGCATTTCAGGAATCCACAGGCCGTCTGCTACTCTGCGTTGTTTAGCTAGATCCGATTGTCGAATGCTCTCCCAGACTCGTTTCCATTCTGCAGTGTCGTACAACCCTTCACGATGGCCCGGGCGAAACCCACCTGGTCTTGAGTGTTTTTAATTTGGACGATGCTGCGCTTGGTGCTGTGAAGGTCATCAATCAATAATACTTTTTTGCGTCGGCTCCATTTCTGAAATGAAACGTGGGTCATGTAAATTGTAGTTTTGCCATCGTTGATGTGAAAATTGTTGTTGAATTGATGAAGGTGTTTAATCTTGTTGATGACTTTGGAAGGTGTCAATTCTGCTGGGCTGCTAAACTGGATCAAAATGGGTGACTTCAAACTGTCGTGATAAATGGAAAGTCTCAAGCGATTTTCTTCTTTGGCTCGGCATTGGCCTTTCACTGTGCTTAACAAGGAATCCCATAAATCGGTGATGAAACCTTTTGCTTTCTCGAGCGGTACTTCGGATATGAAATCTTTAAATTTCACCGTGTAAGTGTAAATTTTCTAGTGGAGGTTTTATTTCGTTTCTCGAATGTAGTAATGCCTTTTGAGTGCTACTGGCTGGCTTTCCTTGGCGGTAGACTATCATGGTCTTGGGGCAGACGTGGAAGGAGTTGATCCAGGCTCACTCACGTAGTCTTAATAATCGCTAAAATGGATCTGAGCTAACGCTTCAGCTCGTGTGCCAGGCATAGCCTCTTACGTTCTTCTTTCTCGTTACAATCGTGTGATCTTGTCATCATGACTGCAAGATTTCATTTGACTAGGCTTTAGACGCATCACGTCTCTATACATAAGGTTAGTATCTTAGTGTCAGCTTATTCATTCAACCCTCAACCAGTCAAATTTCAAAAGCCAGCATAGATTGAGCTTCTTTATAGATCTTTAAGGGGCGTCATACAAAGGTTACTTCAGAGAAGACGACAGACTAATCCTCCTCTTTTCAAGATAAAAGTCAAGATTCTTGCCAAATCTGTCAGAAGAAAGGACATTCAGCTACATAATTACACAACGTCAAAGCAAGACAGGATTAAAGAGAGATAAAGGTCAAGATACCTATTATCATTGTCAGGAGAAAGGACATTGGTCTTCAGAGTGTCCAATGAATAAAGAGAAGAAACAGAAACAGGAAGAGGAGGAGAGGGCTTCCAAAGATGAAATACCCATACCCGTCAAGAAAGGCAAGAAATGAAATAGAGGAAGAGAAAAAACAGAGGAAGAAGAAGTGACCGCGAAGAAATTCAAACGGAGAGACGGTTAGTAAAAGAAGAAAAATGGAATTTAATATCTGTTGTGAAATGTTAATTGTAATATTTTTAAGAAGAGAGAATATAGCAGAAAGAAAACGTAAGTGTCTCTTGGTTTTGATTTTTATAATTACAAATACACACGTGCATCATTCAAACATCTTGGGAAGAAAGGAATTTAAGTTTTACTTGACTTGGCAATCTTTGAGTAGTCTCTATTTTCTAGACAGGTGAGTGTCCCTGAAAAGGACCGTTTGGTGTTTGTTGTTTAACAAACTCATGGACTTGACACCATGAACTTTAACTACTTTATACCCTTTCCACGGCCAAGTCCTACTTGTTTACCCTCTACTTTAGATGATTTGGTAGTGATCGCTGATAATGCTCGTATCTCAGGATAGTCATTGTAGAGACAGTGATGGCTTGGTTGGAATATTTGTCCGAGAAGGTCTTTTTCTCTTGGGTCGAGTTAAAGATGTCTGACACATTTGTATCAGATAACGTAACTTTGCCAAAATGTCTAGTAGCACCGACAACGTTTGACTTTCACCGTCGTTTTCCTCCCCTTCGCACTTTCTGCTGTTCTCTTCTTCTAGTTTTCTTCTTTACTCCTCTTGCTGTTGCTGTTGAATGACAATGGCTTGTTCTGCTGATTTCTGCTGTTGTAAAAATGTCTTTAATTCTTCTTTCTGCCTCTGTCTAAATTCTTGCGAAGAGGAGAGAAATTCGACAAAATTCCAATTAAAAGCAATCTCTTCTTGAAGTATGGTTGTTATTGTTTTGGAACCTGCTACGCCATCACAATTCGCATTCCCCGCAGGAGCAACCCACTACATCTTCTTAGTTTCCGCCATGTTTAAACAATGTCGCATTAATTCATTGCGGACGGACGCTAGCGAAACTATATACTGTATTTGACATCACGCGACGCTCTCTTCTGACTGGAAGAGAGACTGCGCTCTGCCTGAATTTTGTAATGCTTATTTGGATTGGTGAAACATAACAATCTGTTTCGATCCGACCTTTGACTATAAATACCAGAGGCTGACCTCATTGATTCACCTGTTATCATGAGAAGATGTTAACAGACGTTAAGTCGCCTACCCTAATTTCCTGGATGCTATCCAGCACGGACTACGCAGTGTATGTGAAATCATCATGGGCTCTCACGAAGGTTACAGATACGGCTGTTTGAAAGAGAAGGATTTATGTGTGGAGGCAAGGCTGTTTGAAGAGAGTCTTGATTACGGTCCCTGTGTGAAATGAAGTTCAGGTAGTGAAGAAGAACAGTGTGATGCTCCGTATGTTTACTGTCTTTGGTTAAGAAGTCCTAACGACCCTTTTTAGAACTACTCACTTGCCTCGAAAAGAAATACTCTTCAGAACTGTTTTGTCTTTGTGTTATAAGTATTTATTTGTCTATGTACCGTAAACCATTTTGAATTTATCTAGACTCCCGCATGTTAACTCTATGAACACATTTAACATAGGATTTCCCATACTTAGCTAGAATAGCGCGTATTGAGGTTAACTTCAACAATACGTCACTGCGCCACTGAGGTCATCCATTTATAACACAATTGCCACTTTTCTCAATGTCACCCCTGTTAAACTTCCGCCATGACCCCAAAATTCTTTTGAGTTAAAATAAGTTAGAAATCCCATTGACCCCCAATCGTCGCATACTACTACTATGGCTGGATACTATCGGAAATTTTGCTCAAATGTTTTCATAATTGCTGAACCACTGACCAATTTATTGAGTAAGAAAACCAAGTTTTATTGGGCTGAAAAAATGTCATTAGACCTCTGATAAGTTTAAGGCCATACATAAGAGTGCACCGGTTTCTTCAGCTTCAAATTTCAGTCAATAATTTAAAATGTCTGTTGATGCAATTGATGTTGGGGTTGGTGCAGCATAGATTCAAGATGAAACAAATGGTGTAGATCATCCAGTGTGCTATTTTTCTAAAACGTTAAATAAGCACCAGATACATAATTTCACAGCCGAGATGGAAAGTTTGGTTTTGATACTGGCTTTGCAACACTTTGAAGTGTATATTAGTTCAGCTCCTTCACCGTTTACTGTATTCAGTGATCACAACCCCATTACCTTTCATTGGCAAGAAGAAAAACAAATCTCAGAGATTATTAAGGTGTGTTTGATGCTGCAGGAATACAATATTGACATCAGGCACATGAAGGGAAAAGATAACCTAATTGCAGATACACGGTCACGTGTATAGAAGTATTCTATTGCTTCCTGTATATTATGTGTCATTCATTTTATGTAATTTTTAATCAAATGTATATTTGAATAATAGTTAAAATAAAGCTTTAGTGTATAAATTGTTTAGGAAGGGGAGGCGTTGTGTATATTTAATTTGCATTGCATTAGTTTGTTATTTATTATATGCTGTATGCTGTGTGTTATGTAAAATTGTATTTTGTAGTTTCCCTTGTCCAAAATCAAGTTCATTGTTTGCTTGACCAGAATCATTGATTTTTTTTAGTTATGTAAACAACTAAAACATAGCTAATATTTTCTCTATGAGTTTGAGTTTAATATTAGGATCACTATCAATATCAGTAAATATATTTATCTTGGTCTGAGTCGAGGACATTATGTTTATCATATTCGTTATTATAATTTTAGCAACAGACCTTGTCTAATTATAGCTTGGATTTTTCTGGAAATGAATTTTTGTCCTACATTCTGATTCTATATTTGTGTCTTAGTTTTTTTAATATAATCTTGTTTGTCTAGAAATTTTTCAATCGTGCTATAAGATCTTGAGGTAGAATCAGTTGTTGTGTTCAGTGTTTGATTTGGGCTGAAATTATTTAATAGTGGATTCAAACAAGGAAACCTTGGATTTTATTACTGTGGTTCAACAAAAGACTGTTGGCACATCATTGTAATTCAGGCCATTGGTACAATGGCCTGAATTGCAATGGTGTGCCAACAGTCTAAACTACCGATGCGCCAACATTATAAACTACCGGCCACTACAGGTCACTACTGGTATATCAACAACTTCAGCGTTGGAAATTATTTGGAATACCACTAAAGGTTATTTAGAACTTGATTCATTATGACATGTTAGTAATTCTAGCATTATTTGGAATTTAATACGTACTACCGTAGGTTCTTTTTTTCATTTTCACTCTGTATTCTAGGAAAATTAAATTATTTGTTAAATTTTACTAAACTTGTTGCCTGTCACACTTTGCTATTACTTTTCTAAGACTATAGAGTCCTAATATAAGAAAAAAAAGTAAATGGTCTGGTGTAAGTGATATCCTATGCTGCAAATGAACTTGTTACTCAATCTTTCGTTTACGCATGAATTTGTTTAATGGACTGACTCATTTTACCTTTAAACATATGTTATATTTCATCTTTATGTAATTTTTTATTTCCTTGAATGGATAAACTCAAAAACAACTCATTCAAATATTCTTTTCACATATGCATTACTCAAATTAGTGTCAGCATATATATATATATATATATATA
>JAECUM010070230.1:0-13272 GCA_016617855.1 Megalonaias nervosa | reverse complement strand
ATATATATATATATATATATATATATATATACATACCTTCTTTTAAAATAAAATATTATTACAAGTAGTTTGATTTACAGTCTTATATACACATCTAGGCTATGTAGTCATCTTGCACGACTTAGTTTGGAGATCTAAATTTTAGTAATATTACTGTGAGTCAGATAAAGTCTGAAAGTTGTATCTGCTATGTAGTAAAATATCAACATTACAACCAGTTCATTTCATCGGCTTTATAAACCCAATTTATTAAAAACAAATATAGACATGTATAAATAAATGTTTCATACATGCCATGTGAGCAAAATAGAAACTACATGAGTGGCTCTCTCTGTATTGGGTTTTCACATGAACTTGAATCTGAAACACTGTAAAACAGCATTAGAATGTATTCTGCTCTGGTCAGGCTGATCCCAGCATGAAGAAAGTAATCTGATTTTAAATTACATGCATCCTAATCACCTGAGCTGACCACACCTAGGTAATATAGTACTATTCTCACATTAGTATGTGTATAGTTGTATTGTCCACTTTAGAAAACCAGTGCAAGAGTGCTTGTTCATGCTTCACACCTGGCCTTTATCATGACTTCTGAATATATTGACAATTTACTGGAGGCATAGTGCACACAAAATATCAAACACTTGTTTATATCATCATTTGAAATGTTTTTCCCAGTTATCAAATTAAACATTATTTACAACATATTTACATATTATATTGAGCAGTGGTTTACGTCCCACAAACATGTTTCAAACTGATCGACCTAGCTACATAAACAACATCTATATTCCAATATTGAGTTGAAAAAGCTGTTGTTGTAATTGATTTTTGTTCAAAAATGTATATTCTCGGTATTTTTTCTGAAGTTTAAATCAATTTTGCTCAAAGTTGAATCGAGAACTATGTTGTTATTATTGTCTGTCTTGCTTAATCTTATCAGTAAAAGTGGGCTTCATCTTGTGATCTGTTGATATCTGTATCATTGCACAAGCTACATTCTTTACACAATTCAGACACTGTGTATTGCAATTACTGTGGCCATTCAACTGTTCTTTGAAGGATGAAATGCTTTTAAATGTCACAGAATGTTACACTGAATATTTCAGCGTAAATCTCACTTTTTATGTTCTATGTTATGGTAAGGACATTTTCAGTAGTTGTTTTGCAGCATGAAAGTTACAGCAGTATTCGCAGTATGCCTTTTTGACCTGAACTAGCCTATTAGCACAGAAATGTGAGAAAAGGTATCCATCATTGTGCTTTAGTGTAGGATTGAAAATTCCATCCCTGGGATTTCAATTTTGCATTAAACGCTCAGCAAATTTTTGTGTCTGACTTAAATTTTAAGCTTTGAATGGAATTGCCCTATTCTACACAAAGTCATATGATGGGTTCTATCATTACTCATTCGGCATGAAGATCAGCAATGTTGACATGGGAAGTTAGTAACATTTGATAATGAGCAGAGTAACAACAATATGTGTGTGTGATTTGAATTTTTAATGTAGATTTTAAAAAATTTCATTCATATCGATCTGATGTCCTTGGCATCATACCGCAGACAAGTAGCATGATGTCCCACCAAATCACAGTATCCTGACACGAGGCCAACCAGTCTTAACACTAACCTCTTAAAGCAGAGCGCCTAGCAAGGTAACTGTTAGTACTAGTTTTATAAATATGTGGTATGACTCATCCAGGGTTCGAACCTGTGACCTCTAGTATCTGAGGCGGATCGTCTATCCACGTAGGCAACCGGAATGGTAATACTACTATGAGGAAGAGATTTTCAATAGTTACGATATTTAATATTAAATATAAAGGTAAATCGCTATAAGAAAAACAACAGTGAATTTTCTTTTATATTCTTATGGCAGTGTGTGGCAAATCTGTCATAATCTTACTACATCACATTTTTAAATGACAAAATGAATGTTAGACTATTACCATGGAAATAGAGTAATGTTACTACATGAGTTTGGGACATAGCAGTAGAGCTTTGCAGAATTGTTACTACATTAGTTGTAGTATTGCTACTATTTCACGTCTTGGAGATCACAAAGTCAGTTCATGGAAATAGGGTAATGTTACTACATGTACATGATTTGCTGGGTTAGCTATCTGGTAATGTTGCTTCATCAGGTTTTGGAGCTCAAAATATCAGTGCCTGCAAAAAGGGTAATATTACTACATCGGTTTGGGGGATAGCTATTTAGTATTGTTACTACATTAGGTTTTGGGATTCACACAATCAGTGCTTGAACATAGGGGATCGTTACTGCATGGGTTTTGTGGATGACTGTGATGGCTATGTAGTTTTGTTACTACATTAAGGCGCGGAGGTTACAAATCAGTGCCTGGACATAGGGTAATGTTACTACGTGGGTTTAGAACTATGTGGTATTTTTACTACATCAGTTGTAGTATTGTTACTGCATCGGAAATTATAGATCACAAAAATGCATGGACATAGGGTTATTTTACTATATGGGTTTGGTTGAATATATATGAAGTATTATTACCACATCAGTTGTAGTATTATTACTGCATCAGGATCTGGAGCTCACAAAATCAGTGCCAAGATATAGACTAATGTTACTACCTTGGTTTGGGAATTAACAATGTAGTATTGTTACTATAGTCAAATTGATTTAAAAAGGACAAGCAAGTTATTCCCTTCTTATTACGACAGCCATTTCAGTTGCATCGTGGACTTGTTATAAAGCTGTCATATTTTTCGATGGAACAGGAACATGTAAGTAGGTAAATCATACGATCTAGAAAACTTATCAAAAGGGGAAAACAGCATTGATCAAGGTGGGAGCTTCAGACGACAGGTTGCCTTGTTTTGTGATCACGTTGAGGGAAACTGAACGCACTGGATACACCTTATTCCCTCAGGATGTGCAATATTTTCAAAACGTCTTGGAGATCTAAGGCGCCCAGTTAATGCAATCTCAGAAGCATGCAGATGCTATGGACGATACGACTCTTCAACCATCAAGTATTTCTAAAACAACAACTAATACCACAACGACTGTTGCAACTATTAGATATACTAGTACATCTACCATTACCATAGACACCCAACAGTAGTTGTAGTAGCACAGTATTAATATTGGTAGCATGCCAGCAATTGCATACGTCAATACAAACTGATCGAGTGATATACAAGGGGATATCAACATGTAAATATTTGTCGACAAAGCATCGCCTGTTTCAGAAGGAAATGGGCAACGATCGAAACTTTCCTTCCTATGCACATTCAGGTGCGAAGTCCAACCATCCTCATGCAATCTTTGACAATGCCGAATGAATATGCGTGCAACTTTTGTATAACTATTTTGAGAAAATCATGTTGAAAAGTGACGGTACATGTTTCAGCTGGTGTATTTATGGGTAAATAAACTTCCCCATATGTCAGTGCATTTGCTGTTATATGTTTTGACTTATATAGAGGTAGTAGCAATCGCAGTTTACTGTTAGAATTAATATTAATGTGACAAACACCGGAACATCAACTTGATGTCAATATGAGGTACAAAGCTCAACATAATTTTAATGAAATGGTTTTTGTACAAAATATTCATATAAGTCTGCTGTCCGAGAGTCAGGATTATGACTTCGGGAAGGACGAGTTACCTTACAATTTATCTTCACAAATCGTGAATTACAAACATTAGAAGGTTAATTATAAATTTCGCTTGACCACATAATGGCTCTGTAATTCGTTGTTGGCATATTTTCTTGTGTCGGGAATAATATATTAAAATAAAATCCTGGAATTACAACAACACACACACACACACAAACACACACACACACACACACACTCGCGCGCGCGCGTATAGACAAGTATACATGTATGTATGTATGTATGTATGTATGTATGCATGTGTGTAGATAGATAGATAGATAGATAGATAGATAGATAGATAGATAGATAGACATGCATGCATATATACATACATACATATTGACATGTGTAGTTAAGTACATATGTGTAATTATGTACTGGCAATATCAGATATCGCCTAAAATGTACCTCAGTCACAATATATGACATTATTCCTATGATTAAGACATCAACCCCAACCCATCAACATATGCGCTATTAATAGGACATACCGTGAGGCGAAGTGTGGAACGAATACATAATGTTTTGTGTTATCTCCTGTTAAGGCGCACAACAGTCTAGAAGAGCTAAAAAAAGAAATTCACAAACACTTGAATAATTGATGAGTGAGAGTAACACATTTCACATTTCGTAACAAGTGGAAACATGACAGTAAAGAAACACGTATGGCCTGAGTAAATTATCCATGAAACGCTATTAGGCAGACCTTTGCTTCAGGATTTTTGGCACAGGACTGTATTAGCCATGGAACAGTATGATATGTAACTGATCCCGTGTACGAATATAATCCTTGATGGAGAGAGTCAAGGTATGTTTTACGTAAATGTTCATGACATATTGAACTGGACTATTATGGCATTATATCAGTATATATATATATATATATATATATATATATATATATATATATATATATATATATATATATATATATATAGTGTGTGTGTGTGTGTGTGTGTGTGTGTGTGTGTGTGTGTGTGTGTGTGTGTGTGTGTGTTCTCTGTCTTCATTGCTTTGTTCATACTGGGCATACACAGAGAAATTGCTACCTTCGCGTTGTTGGTGCAATATACAATTTCACCATGAACTTCGATTCTTTCCTAAAAGTCACAGCTGGTATGACATATACAAAATGTTGGAAATGACAGAATATCGCAGATGATCATAAAGATGGAAACTTGCAAATTATGTATGCTCTGGGTGTGGTGTTATTAAAGGAAATATTCCTTAAAGGATTATGAGGCAGTAATTCGAACTGTTGAATGTCATTTCGTCATGCACTCTCTCATAGATATTAGATTAAGTGTGGAGACTTCACTGCACATCTGCCAAAATAGGCGGTTTTGATAAGTTATATATTGTCTTCCTATCTTCATAATTAATGTCCCTACATCCAGAGATCCAAGATAAACTTCTCAATAGCTGATGGTACAGCATTGTTTTTATAAATGCCTGTGGAATGCACAATAAATGCTATACAGAGAACACGATATCTAAAAAAATATTTAGAAACGAATTATACAAGGCAGACTAACTGTATGAGTTGTGTGAGAATTTTTCAAAGAATATTAAGACTGTATAGAATGGGCCAAATAGAGTATTTATTGGAACTAACAGCAAATTGATACTTAATTCACGATCCTCATTTGCCCGTGTTGAGTATAAAAATTCAAACAATGAACTGAAACACTAAGTTATAATTTACAGGAATCCACTGCTATTGCAGCTTGGAATTATTTAGCAGGCAAACACGACGGACAAAATGTGTACTACCTTCGGGTGGGACGTCGGCAACAGACTGTTTCGACAACAACAAAGGAAACAATCACCGGACGATCCATCCTGGTTACATTTCCCAGTGAATATATTAAGCTAACGTTAACACAACTGAGATAAGAACGATGTCAATTGATATTCACGAAGGGCGCATTTTTCCTCGCAGCAGTTCTTAGATGGAAATGATGATTAGAATACAAATGTACAAGTGTAATCGGCGTGTTTCAAAGTGTACGCGGTACAAAACCGAGGTAGGCACAATATCTGAGGACTTAAATATACACCTGAAATATATTGTATATGATTGTATGACAATTGTGCAAAAAAGGGGTTTGTACACAAGGTTAACCTGTTAAGCGATTAATATACACGACGTTAAAATTAATAGAAGAAATGCCATAGACATTCAATGTTACTGACGCGAAAGTATACTCGATGCGGAGCACCTGCTGCGAGACGAATTTACTCGGAGAAACACACTACTAGAGGAAACCAAGCTCATGCACGTTCGTTGATATTGTTTACAGTTTAGCAGTGACAATCACCTTTAACCTTGGTGTGAAAGGAATCATGACTACATTACTTAATATAGGCACACCAACCGGAATTGCTGTTGAAGTCATATCAATACTAAAAGGTGTAAATATAGGCGCTTGCAAAATCATCTTCTTACCTTAATTTTCTTATTTTAGTTTTGTTATATTTACTGAAAACAAGAAGTTTAGCACTTCCAGCTTATATCTTAAAAGATTGGTGTATACTTATCGTTTATTCATAACTTTATTTACATTTATCACAATTTGACAAACAACAAACTATTACCGATATTCGTGCTGGATTAACTCACGTATCTATATGCGGTATATCTTTCATTTTTTGAATAGTTCCAGATGTAATAATCTACATTTTTGCTGTTTGTGGCATACTGATTTCATAGTTGCTATGTACTACAAATTAAGGGTACAGAGAACACTGAGCCCTCATTTCTAAGGAACGGACATCTAAATGTGCTCGCATAAGCCGTATGCGGGACTTCCGTTCTATAAAAAGGAACATTTTCCTTATGTGCCGTGTATGGAAATACACCACTATCACATCTCTTCATATCTATAACAATTATTACATGTGCATATTTAGGTAAGTAAATTGAACTTGAAAAGAACTTATGATGGATATGTAAACTGTATTAGGTATTAACTACAGTACTACATCTGCTATTACCCAAATTTGTACAAAGGTAAATATAGAGAACAGACACACAAGATGGCCGATAAAGCCTTTCAGATCAATAGCAAAATGAAATATTGTAAGATTAAAGCATAATACATATATGTTAACGTTAGGTAAACAATACATACAAAGAGAACTTTATACACTAAATTCTAACCTATAGAGTTACAATATGCAATATAACACACATGAAATAACAAATTCAAAACAATTGCTCAAAGCCAAAGGTTCTGAGTTTGTAAATCAAAATAAATATTTATAATTTGGTTAACATCAGAAAATATATGTCTTTCAGAGCAGAAGTTGATGAACTACAGATGAATTACCCGACACTAGTTTGTATTTCTTATTGTTATGGAAATCTTATATTGCCTGGGACATATTACAATACTTAACTTTAACTACCTATTACAACGTTTACCTATTACTATAACAAGAAAACAAAAGCGTTCCTTTTCACTTAGTGTCGTTTAAAAGCTACCCATTCATAACAGTATTATGCCTACTTTTCACGAGCGTATTCTTGATATTATAGATATTTTAAAGATGGCTTATTAACGTGCGGCCTAACTTTTGATTATGTGGTAATGTTCAAGTTATTATCAGAGTGTGTGACGTGTAAGCATGAAACCCATTGGATTTAGCATATGGATTTGTAATATATCATGCTGTAAATAAGTTGTTCGTGGATTTGTGTAGCATGACCGGAATGTAAGTATTAGGTACCTTAGGTGCCTGCACATATAACTTCTCAGTCCAATGAAATAATAGTCGAGCTTGTATTTCGCGGCGTTTTGGTAGCACCAGGGCTTCATTTCCTGTTAGATTTGGGCTCCAAGAGTTATCATATCAACCAAAACAGATGCAAATACGTTGACCTGATTGCTCAACAGATGAGAGGCTTAATACTTGCCATAATCAAATTTTTATTAATGAAAATACACTTGTATGCTGTTTTCGTTACAGCTTGCTACTATCTATTTACTCACAATGTACATTACTCATAGATATAGCGAAGTCATAGTAGTCAGTTCATGTAAATATTGTTAGGTAGCATCATCCGTGACAGCGCAAAAGATCTAAAGCACTATCGGATAGAAGAATTATGCATGTATTGGTCCATTGGAAAGCTATAAAGATATAGCTTATCCTGTAACTTTTAATTCAATCAACAAAACGCATACGTATGTATAATCACTATGAATAACTCGAAACAATAATTACATTTTCACAGGCAATTAGAACATGTGCATTTCTGCACGAAAGGACTGACGTATAAGCGGATATTATCATGTATCGAAATTTTTGGTCGAATTTGCATTAAAAACACAATACAGTCGGTTGTCACAATAGGTAATGCCAATAATGAAGAAAGCAGACTCAATATGCTATCTCTTATAACACTTTTGGCTAAGCATGTATTTTGACTTTTATCCTAAAACAACAAAATACATAGCAGTCGGACTGACTGTAAAAATGTTAACAACATTGTTGTAAAAAGTACACACACACACACATATATATATAGATATAACATTATATATATATATATATATATATATATATATATATATATATATATATATATATATATATATATATATATATGTGTGTGTGTGTGTGTGAGTGTGTGTGTGTGTGTGTGTGTGTTAGAAAAGCTCAGTAATAAGTTGTAGAAGAATATGGTGAAAACCAATTTTACATGAATGTTAAATGACATTTCTGACCAATAAACAGTCAGTTTTTGGTACGGATTATAATATTTAAAACCAAATGTGTGTTACCTGTTCCTATGCATCATAAAGGGAAAAATAGAAATTATAAAGCTGCACAGTTTCCAGAGGGAATTATGAAATTAGAGAAAGACTTTGCAAGTACAGTAAAAGGATCTAAAACCGAGCACGAAATGGAAGACTTGATACAAATTATTAGGAAAAAAACAATAATGGGTTAGAATCCGATCCGTAGAAAAGTTTGCCCACGGTGGAGAAAATACTGCTAATTACTTCTTCACTATGAATACAACAAAAGAAATTAAGGGAAGCTGGGTCACGTATACTAATTCAAAAGGAACTTTTAGAAGAAACTTCAATACTTTGAACGTATTTATAACATATAGCGGAGTATATTCCATCAATTATAATAAGCTTGAATATGAATATGAATGTTGATATTCCATAACAAAATATACTGTAGGAACTAGTGCTTGAAGGTCCTGTTTATTTTAAAGAAGCAGCACTATATTTAGAACAGATGAAACATAATGCAAGTCAATTCTTTGTTCCAGAGGCGAAACATTTCTGTGGAGGTGTATGACTTATAGAACTATGAGTCAGTAGCGCAAGTTTTTGCTAGTGAAAGTTATGATAAATATGTCATATAACGACATCATCATAAGTTTATGTCACCTTGTACCGTAGACTTTATACAAATTTTAATATCTGGTAAAACTGAGCCTTTCGTTCTGGAGTTTCACAATACTCATATACATTTACTTACACACAAAATAAGAATGACAAAGGGAATGGAATGTATTGGAAATCTGCTAGTTTTGATCTTGTACTCTTTAATACTTAAAAATTGTCCATGTGACCAAACATACAAACGTAGCTAATTAAATACAGAAGCGCCATTTTGAAATGGGGCGGGGTACTCCTTGCTTCACCTTAAATAGGTTGATTTCTGAGGAATTGATAGTGAGCTGAGATCATGCAACCCGATTTTCAAACATCGTTGTAGATTAAGGATACATTGTTCACTGTCCAAGAGATTGATGGTAAGGTCCTTACAGTAAGAACATTTCTTAATTAATATGCAAGTACTACAGGAGAAGTAATTAATGCGCAGGAAAAAAATACCTATGTGTAAATGAGGGAGGTAACAATTGAACCCAGGCGAAAAAAGAAATATATACTCAATTAAAACATACCTCTTCGCTAAAGAAATAGTTTAAGATAATTATGTTTCTACATTTACGGACTAACATCCTAAACAACTAGTCAAAAGGTACTTACGATTTGTATTCTTTCAAAAATGTGGCCCTGTTAAGGTACCTATCATGTAGGTGTATCGAGGGAGAAACAAAGTATGCATGCGCAGAAGGCGCTAACGACGTCAAGTCGATCGATTGTGCTACATTTCATAGAATCGATTTTGAAAGTAGCAAAGTTCATATTTTCTGCTCCAAATATTGTATGAAACACCTTCTATTTTCGTTATTAATTCTGAATATAATTGCATTTCTTTATAATGGGTTTCCAAAATATGCATAGCCCAAACTATAGGTTAATTAAGACGGTCAGTTGCACTTTGTTTTTATAGCACACACAATTTGCAAACTTCTCTTGGTGCGATGAGATTGGGAATATAAACATCAATCAATCAGTGGTGTATCATGAGAAGCATATGGAAGATCAGGACCATTATTTGATAACCAAATTCAAAGACCTTTAGGATCATCTTGGTAAAAAAATAGAAAGTATATTTCTACGTTGCTTATTAAATTAGTCCCACAAACTTGACAACTTGATTATCACAGCACATGTTATATTATTATGGACCTCCACGCACGAAGGATGCTTCCGCTGCAATATAAAAGCGTGTGGTGGAAAAGTGAAAGCAATAATTTCAATTGAAACCTTTGAAAATCATCTACTGTATAATACAATAAGTGTCTCCACGTGGATCAGGGTATAGGTCATGATAACGGTAGTATGCACTTGTTTCTACCTTAAAACATCCTATTCATACTTTCTGTAAACTGTAGTGTGCATTATATTCATGTAGTAGTCAATATGCAATGTTTAACATGTAATTGTGAGTAGCCTTTTAAAATCGTAGGCATATCGTGTCATATAGCTCGTTCTAGTCATTCAGTTGTTTTTTTATCTTAACTTTTGTAGATGCCCCATTGAGGGCCCCATTATGCAAAGAGAACTGAATAGTACTACACAGATTGTCTCAATGTCTGGTTTGTACAGAACACAATAACTAAATGAAATTGTTTTATTGTTTTTCTCTAACCCGGTAATCCAGAGGTAAGACTGCTAACAGGGCAACATTACACTGCTACCTTGGTATCAAATTCCCCTTTCGAAGTGTAGCAACACAATATTATTTTCTTATCTAAAATATATTTATTAGCATATTATTTTTCTTCAGTCATACCACCGTCCCTGCCTCACCAGTTTTTACAGATATTATTTTCTAAATCATTTCTGGCACCTGAGATCTAAGGAAATACAAGCACCTTTTCAATCTGCATTCTATCTTTAGTTAGATTTATAGTGTGAGTTAGAGTGTGAACCCAGAGTGTGAGTCTGACTTGACAGTGTGAATGTGACTCAGAGTGTGCGTGTGACAGAGACATACATCAGATCTGCCTTGCCTTTTTTGTAGTTGCAGTGAAGTTATCTAGGATTCTGAGTCGAACTTGCATGTGGGCAATGATATGTCAACGTAATCGATATTGAATTACAAATGTATTACAGGTATCGGACATTCATCTGTCTTGTCCCAGGTTTTTACGTACCGGCACTAAGAAGCATAGATTATGATGGATCGCTTTAAAACAGACATGAAAACATGGGATTGTAATAGCCATGTCTAATGCATCACCATTTAATAGAACATAAACAGTGCAGTTTGTAACTGATGGACAGAACTGTTAATATTTAAACTTTTCATCGTGTCAAACAGTACAAGCTACAACTGCTTGTTTCGCTTAGTTCCAGCTGTTATCTAAATCTGACAAATTAATAAAGTACTTATTTTCTTAAAATTGTAATAAACCATTCCAAATATATACATTAAAGGAACACAGCTTTCATTAATCCCGCTTAGCATAATGTAATACGGCTTAAAATGTTTGTCCTCTGTACTCATTTCACGTCAGATGTTACCCTCCCATATTCAACCACACCGTATTAAACACGTGCACCTGATCTATTCGTGTATTTATCGCTCCTTTCATTATATTTCAGGAACTGAACTGGCTGACTGACTGGAGCTCAAAGGTGATACATTCAGAAACTACCATTTCATCAGTCAATATAGGTTTTAAAAGGTTGCCATTTTAGTGCTTTTTCTATCGCATTATAGTCATACAATTAATTTACATTACGTCCTGGGAGAAATGTTTACTTACTTTTTTGTGTGTGCATTAGGTCTTTATTTAATGTATTAAAGAATCAGGGCAGTCATAAATCTAACGTTCCAATATACAAAATTAGGTAGCACCTGCATACAGATTGTTCTCATCTTAAACGTCCTAAGACATGATGTTGACGTTCCAATCCAGTGATACTATTTTTAGCATCCTTTCTATTTAATACGTTGGGTCATATACGTTCATTAATTGACCTAGAATACATGTAACTCCACTGTTCTGAGACCTTGTTATTTCAAGTACTTTAAATGTAAAGGCACACACAATTTGGACACACTATTTCCTTTTATATGTGCGTGTGTAAGGTCATTAATCTCCTGAAATACAATTGCAGATAGACAAGTTCAAGTTAGATTAGTCATATTACAATGACTGAAGATCATGTCCCCACTTTTTAAATATTAATTATATTTGCATAAATTTCAATTAAATCCTAAGGCGCATGACTGACTTGTCTTAAAGTTAAGAGGTGCGATCGGCGAAGAGTTATCAAATTATACCAGAACATGTCTAACTATGAACCCTTGATCATCATCAGTTGTCTTTCCCTAACACCAGCGACTTGTTCATTTTATCGGAAAAAAGAAACTGTTGAGAGCTCCTAGCCTATTGCCCTCTCTCTCTGTCTGTATGTGTATATATATATATATATATATATATATATATATATATATATATATATATATATATATATATATATATATATGCTCTGATCATTAAAATGCACATTATTCATGCAACTGATATTACTTCCTGTATCATCATTATTCCTACAAGGGAATGGGTTGATATAACTCGTAACTGTTCAATACAACTAACCAGGTGAACATATGAACCTATGCTCTATGATAACCGGGAAACGATAAGCATATATAGACTTACCAGACATTGCAAAATAAAGCACATTTAAAAGATCCAATTAACTTGGACCCGGTATCCATTCTTATCTAAGAAGGGATTTTACACCAGATTATAGACTGAAAACTAATGAGATAACATACAACACACCACAATGGTGTTAGATTAAAATGAGTAAGAAGACAAATGCACATATCTAGCTTACATTGACACAAATGAACATGACAGTGTTCTTTATTTGACTAATCCAAGGCTGAAATGGCAGTCCAAAACACGATAGAATTCAGATTCTACTATCTGCAAATAATGGTCCAAACATGATTTGTAGGTATTGATGTAATTGTATCTATGTTGTACTTAACATTGATGGATCCAAAAAAAAAATGATTCTTGAATGAAGAAACACATACGGTCTTCTTCAATAAATCACAATCTGTTTCAAGTGAGTTGTACACAATTTCATTGCTTTGGTAGACAGCACAATATAATCTTTCTTGTGTGCGTATTATGTGTCATTGTGTGTATAATTTTCACGGAAATGTTAATATGTATTGCATGGCTACGCTAAGAGGCCAATGGTCAAATATGTCTTTTTGTCAAT